>CAJVQA010009168.1:0-12311 GCA_910591915.1 Cetraspora pellucida
GGATTAGTAGTTATCGAGAAAATTAATATCAAAGTTTGAAAAAATTTAATAAATTTTTGTTATATATCGTTAATAATTACTTATGATAATACCTGACAGGGGTGCTATATATTGATAATAATATGGACATTATTATCGATATATAGCAGTTTTAAAAATTTGGTGATGTTATTAATTCTTTAAGTGATAGATTAGGTATTCAAATCCTATTGATAGTAAAAATTTGAATAATTACCTATGTAATATTCATATTACAATAACTGTTACTAATGATTAGATTAGAATACTTGTAATAGCAGTTGCACCAGCATGACTGGTAGGTCATGAAGCATCTACGCAATGTTAGAGTTATATAAAGGAATGCAAACTGATAAATCAGGTAGTATAAATACTAAATAAGTTCTTGTGACCATGTAAATTCATTGAAATTAGGTAACAAAAAGTCTATTTAAAAAGACTCAAGTAAAGAGATAGCTGAATTTTTAACAGACCTACTGTAAAGGCTAGCCTAGAAAAACAAATATCAAGATCTAGTATCTGGTCATAGTAGCTGGATAAATAAGAACCTCTGGGTTAGGAGTCTTGAAGATATCATCAACCAGGCTGCTAAAATGAACTAGAGAAAAAGAATATTGGACTGACCTGATATACTGATGGACTGGTTATAGTCCTATACAGACTATCTGAATTGGAAGTTTGGTAAAAAGGCAGAAGAAAAGGCAAGGATATACTAAAGTACTAGAGTTATGCTGTAAAGTAGATGCTGAGGTTTAAGTAAACTCTATAAGGGCATAGCAGTTTAATAGTTAGGCCTAACCACAAGTGTTGGTTCTGCCATAGCGATATTTAGATCAGCTGTAAAAATGAGTACAGAAGGCTCTAAGGAGTTTATCTCAAAGATAAATTAGTCCTAAGGTTAAAATAATGATTTGGGCATCTAAATATGATCCTGTAAGTTAACACAGATTATAGGTTTAGAGAGTTTAAAGTGAAACATCCAAGCAGGAATATTAGATATGGCAATTGGTAGAAAACCTTTAAGCAGACTCCTTAAATAGGTAATATAGAAAAGTTACATGTGTAGCCAATTGTATGCTCTTCTATAGTAGTTCATTGAACCACAATACTGATAAGTGATTAATAAAAGTCAAAAGACCAAAGAGGTCACTTTAACATCAAAAAAAAAATATTTATAAAAATAATAAAACAAAATTTAAATTATCAACTTTACTATTTTATAAATCTAAATTAATATTTATAATTAATAAACCTATATATTTTAATAACCTAAGTTAACTTAAATATCTTAAATATAAAATATAAAACTTATATATAAATAAGCTTGTTTTGTTTTAAACATTTAACTTAAAATTTTAAGTTTTTAAAAAACAACTGTTTTATTAATAATTATTTTTATTTTTATATATATTATAAAATTTAAAAAGATTTTGTTTTATCTTTTATAAAAAATTATGTTTTAAACTAAGTTTTTTTAAATTAAAAATTATAAAAATTATTTTTAAAGATAACTTTTTTTTATTATATAATATCAAGTAGAAAAAATAGTAATATATAAATATATCAATTGAATATAAATATATAAATAAGGTATTTCTAAATTACACTATTGTTATTATATATATAATAACATCTAGCATGATATTAACCTTTAATTTTCTGTTTAAGTTAAATCAACTATCATAATCATTAACTACAGAAAAGGATAAAAAGAACCTTTAGGATTGTTTTAATTAATAAAAGTAGATATATATAGTTAAATTTTAGAAAAAAGTTTTAAAAATAAATTGTTCTATATCAATATTAAATATAAATATACTATTATTAGACTTAGAAGATTATATAATAGATAATTGAGCATTGTTTTTTCTTTTAGTAAGGGTAGTTATTTCTTATACTAATTCCTATTTTGTTGTTTAGTATTTTAAATTTGTCAGATAGTAGAGTTAAACTAGTTAAATAAAAAGTTAGATAAGAAAATAAAAAAATTGATAATTAGTTTTTTTAAAATTAGTTGAAGTTATTTATATTGGTCAAGTATTATTGTGTTTTAAATAAGTAGAAGTATTGTATTATATATAATAAAATTTGAAAAAAGATTTTGTGAATTGAGAATTTAAATTATTATGTATGATAAAGTTTTAAAGAG
This sequence comes from Cetraspora pellucida, assembly GCA_910591915.1. Taxonomy (NCBI): domain Eukaryota; kingdom Fungi; phylum Glomeromycota; class Glomeromycetes; order Diversisporales; family Gigasporaceae; genus Cetraspora; species Cetraspora pellucida. The sequence continues at coordinate 2,168 of CAJVQA010009168.1, forward strand.
ATTTAATAAATTTAAAATATTAGTAATTTTATTGATATAAATATTTTGTAAATTATAAAAATAAAGTAAGTATTGAAATAAATGTTTAGTATTTTTATATTGATTACAATAAGAGCAGTTTGGAGTTAAGTAGAATAAAGAATAGCAAATATTTAAATTTGACATTGTTAATAAGTTGTTAAAAAGAATTTTATTTCTAATAGAATTAAATTTTAAATTAGAATTTTAGAAATTAATAATTTTAGTAAATAGTATAATATTTATAATAAAAGAATTTTGTAGTAATTTAAAAAAAGTTGAAGATGTTTGTTAAATATTCATATAAAAAAGAGGTTTTTGCAGAATTTATAAAGTTTGTATATAATTTAAATTTCTTTCTAAATAAAGAAGATAGATAAATAAAAATAATCAAAGTTATATTTTAGTTTAGTTTTTTGTGCATCTTGTTTAGCTAAAGTATTAGCAATATTATATAGAATATTATTTAAATGTGATTTAAAATAAAACTCTTTCCTGTTCATATTAGATCAGAAAAGTCAAATAAAAACAACAATTATAAACTTGACAAAAAGAAACCAAACTTTTCAAATAAGATACTAACAAAGGCCAAAATTCTTGTTTTAAGAAAAAGAAAGCTTCTTTAAAGAATGAAGCTACTGCTAACAGAAAAAATCTTCAAAATACAAAAATTTGACCTCAAAAGAGAAAAAAACACAAATGACTTACTTATTAAAAAAATGAATAATACAGATACTAATTATACTTTAACAGCTCAAGAAATGATAAAACCAACAAGAAATGAAAAGCTAGTACCAGTTGTAGTAGTTCAAAATAAAGAAGACTGGTTAGAAAACATGATACAAACTAAAAAAAAATGATTGGGCTTTAGAAAACATGTCTAGACATAGAAACAAAACAGATGATCAAAATGAAAACAACAACAAAGATAGTTATGTGTCAGATACAATAGCTAAAATATATGTTATTATGAAATCCCAGTCTGCAGGCAAAGTTACTCAAAACTATGCCTCAGTAACCAAACAAGACATGAACCTGACTGCTAAATTGAAAAGAAAAAAATTAATCTTTGTTGCTTTTTTATTCAGAAACTAAGTTAGATCTAAAAACAACAATATACTAATTATTGAAATCTTCAGTCTCCATAGTTCTCTTAATGCAATTATGACTTCTTTGTATAAAGAACTAGGAAAAAACATCATAGCTGCCAAATAGCATTTTAGAAAGGGCCTAAGAACTCATCTCAAAATTGTTTTCTTAAACCAAGACTAACTGGCATATCATGCTACTAAAGGAATCAAAATCTTTAATGAAACTTACTATGAATACATTCCTATTGATGCATGCAAGTTATTTCTTCCAGTCAAAGTAAGAAACATCTTCTTGAGAACCAAAGAACAAGTTTTTATACTGGTCAAGAAAGCATTTAAAAATTTTAGAAAAATTATCTCGATTAAACTATTACTTATTAAAAGTACTCTCTATGTGACAGACCAATAAATTGTTATCTTTAATAATATAAAAGACTTTGAACTGGAGCAAAGACTCACTCATTTCACATACATTGAAGACAACAGAGTTACTACTAGTAGAAGGAAACACCAAAAGTATGTACTTTTGTAATCAAACAGGTCATATCAAGAAAAATTGCTTGTAATTTCAAGAAGCAAAGAAATTAAGACAACACTTTCAAGAACTTAAAAACAAAAAAAAGAACCTAGTCGAAATACCAGAAGAGGTCATTACAAAAAATCTAATAGATACAGACAAAAAACACACTGCAATGCAAGAAATAGCAGAGAATGATATTGCAAAAATAGCATTTTATCAAGAACAGACAATTGAACTAAAAGATAACTTTGTTATAAATAGCATAGATGCTGAAGCAGAACTATTTGCAGATAATGATCTTATTGTAGATGATTATCCTACCAACTCAGTCCTAGAAAATATAGATACAAATCAGGAAAATGACTATACAGTTAATTAAGAAAATACTGAAAATGCAGAATTTACACTAGTGATAAGAAAAAGAAAAAACACAAGGATGCAAAACTCTACAGCATGGTCAATAAAAAAAACCAGAATAATGAACCAAAACAGAGAGCCCAAGAAAGCCCTAAAAATCATTAATTTTTTTTATGAACAATACATCAATCAAAATTGCTACTTTAAATGTTAAAGGTTTAAATAATTTGGACAAACCACTTAGAACATTAATATTGTTAAAATCATACAAACTAGATATTATTCTTTTACAAAAAACTAACATTTTCAATACTACAACACAGCAATTTTTGAAAGATTAATGTCCTTCAACTTGATTTAGACAGGCAGAACAGCAATACTAGCAGGAAACAAGAAGATAAAGTTTCAAGATATCAAAAGATCTCATAAAGACAGAATTATCTCTACTTGTTTCATCTTTAAAAAATTTTTCTTTTATATAATCAACACATATACACCACCAAATGCTCTAGACAAAGCCACATTTTTCGACAAATGGAATATAGACAAAAAACAAAATATGATTAATATTATAGCAGGAAACTTAACACAAATTTAAATTCAGAAATAAATAGAAAAAGTCAAGCAACTGCTCAAAATGATCTCTCAAGACATCTGTTAAAAGAAATTACAAAGAACTACATTGATTCATCCTCTTTTTCTTTACAAAACTTCTTCTTTACTTTTTATCAGAAAACAATAATGATCAAATAATTGCTACTCAGTTAGACTATATATTCATAGATAAAAACTACAGGCACTTAAATCAGAAATGAAAACAAGATTTGGCAATTTAAACTATCTCTTAGTTAAATGCACTCTAAATCTAAAACAGAATCCTAAGCACTTAGCTATCTGGAGATTTAATCCAAACTCTTTTAAGAACAGTCTGCTAAAGAAAGAAGTACTAGAAGAAATCAAAGATGTGACCTTTGCAACAAACTGAAATATGTATAAAATCTATATTAAATCAATCATAAAGGTCTTCAAGAAACTCAAGGCTCCAGAGGACAAAATAGAAAGACTAAATAAGAAAGTCAGCCAATTAAAAAAAACATTAGCAAGAACTTCTAATTAAACACATTTTTTTTCAACATTGGATATATTAAATTTACAAATTCAAACAGAATTAAAAGAATTGGCAAACAGATGACAATGCTGATTAAAAATAAACTAGATAAAATTAGGAAAAAAATCTACTAAGTACTTTTATTCATATTTCAAAAGTAGAAGCTCACATTCAGTAACAACAGAAATACAGATACCTTCAACTCAAAGACAACACAGTGATAAGGAAATTCTTAATTACATTAAGGAACAATATACTATGATTTATAGCAAAGAAAACATTAATAATGAAATAGCAGAACAAATTATGAAAGAGCTTTTACAAGTATCAACTTATATGAACAACAAGCTGATGAGTCATATTACTCAAGAAAAAATCTCAACAGTTATCAGATCATTACCAAATAATAAATCTTCAGAACTGAATGAACTTACTTATGAGTTTTATAAGCTCACAAAAGAACAGATCATACTAGTACTAAAAATAATTTTTAATCAGGTATTAAACACAAGAACAATGCTCTTATTATAGTATAAGAACCTAATTATACTAATACTAAAGAAATCAGAAGAGTTGCATAATATTAACAATTGGAGACCAATATCTTTAGTAAACTGTGATGCAAAAATTTTCATAAAAATCATGGCAATTAGGCTGAATAGTATTTGTGAAACAATAGTACCTCAGCATCAACAAGGTTTTATTGCAAAAAGATTAATTACAAACTTAGCAATGAACATTTTTATAACTCTAAGAAACCAAAATGATGATTTTAAAGAACATTAGATGCTTTTTGTAGACTAACAAAAAGCTTTCAATAGAATAAGTTATGAATTTTTGCAAATAGTACTAAAAAATATGAATTTTAATGAAAAGTTCAGAGATCTGGTAAAGAACCTATTTACTTGACAAGAACTACACATCTTGGACTCAGAAAACAACTTAAGTTCTTTCAGAGTAAAAAGAGGAGTTAGACAAGGAGATCCTCTCTCATCTCTGCTATATGTTCTTATATTTGAACTATTACTAAACTTAATAGACAACAAAATAACTGGAATCAAAATTGACATCAGTCCTTCAAATGTGTAGCATATGCAAATAACTTAACAGTTGGCATTAGCTTACCTACAAACTAGACTATATTGCTGAATCTATTTGACAAATATGAAAAAGCCTCTAATGCAAAAATCAATAAGCTTAAAACAAACTTAATGTCACTTACTAATCTGGCAAGAAGCATAGAACTTCCAGAAGAAATCTAATTCTGAAAACTAAAAAAGCAAAAGTATATCAAAGTGCTAAACTATAGCATCATATTAGAAGGTACATCTAAAAAAAACCTATAACAGAAAGTAACAAACAAGCTCAAAACAAGCTTGAATAAATTGGCTGGCAGAAATCTTTTACTAAAGAGAAAAATAATGTTAGCAAACTTATTGCTACTTTTTAAAATTTGGTATGTTACCTATCTAATGCCACCAAACAAAAAACAGATAGCAAAAATCAATAGAATTATTACATTCTAAATCAAAGGTAACTCTAAAATGTTACCAAGATATTCTATCTTTCAATAGCCTTATGAACTAGGAGGACTACAAGTACCAATAATTGGCAACATGCTAGAAACTAGACTAATTTTAGTCTAAACTAAATTAATCTCAAGTGATTTGAATAGAAAGAAAATGAATAACTCTTGTACTTAGTCAAAAAAAAAATATCATAGCAAAAGAGACTCTTTCTACATAGCTTATTAAGTCAAAAGTCTGGCCTACAAAATGGAAAACCTATCTGTTAACATGAAAAAAAGTTAATAGAAAAATTCATTCAAATTCAGACTAGTCTTGGAACTCTATTGACCTAGAAATAAATAGAAAAAAAATACTAGAAGTAATAGTTAAACTTATAGTAGAACTTTTAAAAAGACACAAAACCAATTCAACAAGGCAAACAAATACTACAATACAACCTCAAAACTACAATTGGATTCTTCAAAAAGCAATCCTAAATAAAAAGAAGAATATACTCTGATGTTTCTTTCATAGAGCCTTACCTTTAGAATATAGGCTTTATCACTTTGTACCAACAGACTCAGATGAATGTCTATAATGTTCAAATACTATACAAACTATTGAACACTTAGCAATAGAATGCAAAATCAGCAAGATGATCTGGACAGAAGCCTACAAATTCCTAAAGACCAGCCAAACAGAAGTTATTTCAGATTCAATAAATAAAATTTTCTTAAAAGAAATTTCAGAAAATGCCAAAGTGTATAACATGATCCTGTAGTTTTATATACAAGCTATCTATAAAATCTGATGCTATTATGCAGCATATAAATAAAGTAAGTTACAGTATTTAGAGACAGCAATCACTGCTATAGCAAAAAACAGAATCTCTAAAGAAATTGGTTTACTTCAAACCAAAACCTTAGTCAAACCAATCTATAAGAAAATCTATAAATATTTAACTTAGAACCCCTAATGTATAAATAATAATTTTGTAAATATATTTAATAATAAAGAGCATCATATGCACCCCATGATGCTTCATCTGGGATAGTTAAAAAAAAAAAGTAATTTAACTTTGTGTATGATGTAATTAATATTTTTAAGTTTAGTTAAATAATTTAGAATATGAATAATATTCTAATTATTTTGTTTAATTTGAAATTTGTGTTTATAAAATATTAAATTTGTAAATATTTGTATAGTAGATAAGCTGTCTAGATGAATGTAAATTGAATAGTTAAAAGGTAAGATGGAAAATAAAGAAATAAGCATTACTAGTTCTGCTTATGTCAAGTTTGGTACAAAGTTTATAGAGTAATTAAATTTAATTTGTATATCATTTTTCAGAATTTAGATAATGTTTATGAAGGTGTTATGAGTTTGTAAATTAAGTATAAAGGTGTCTATGTAAAAATGTATATTAGTTAGTTTAAAGAATAGTAATTTTTTGTAAAAGTTTATAAGTTGATTTTGGTATATAGAATTAGATATTGTATTTTGTATTAGAAAAATTTCTAAAAAAGATAATAAAAGAGATAATAGAGATTTAGAAGCTAAATTATATAAGTTTATATAAATGTTTTAAAGTATTTAAATTTCTTTGTTATTTATATTAAGTTTAAAGATTTGTTTTATTTTTTGTATTTTGCATTTAAGGTTGATATTTTGTTTATAATTTATTTAAAATATTGTCAATATAGAAAAAATATAAATTGTATTAATTATTAAATTAATAGTTTGATATTTTTAAAAGAGTATTTAAGAGTTAGATATATTAGTTATTTTGCCAATATGCCAATTTGAAAATAAGATATAGAGTAACCATATGTTTTTCAAAATAACAAATTGGAGTATAATAAGATTTAATATATTTAGAAATAAATTAATAGATTAAAGTTGAAAATTGGACCATATATGCAAGTTAGGGTAATCAGATATTTGGTTTAAAAGTAGTTTAAACCATTTTGGAATAGGATTTTGTGAAGATTTAAGAGTTCTAAGATATATATTTTTCTAAGAAAATAGATTGTGATTATTAGCTATAAGTAATTATTTCAAAAAAAAAATTTTATTATTTTTAAGACTTAGAGTTGTTAAGTTGTTATTAAATGTAATAAAGTTATAAATATTAATTAATTAATTAATTTGTTTGTAGGTTATTAGTTAATTTAAGTAAGTATTATTAATAAAAATATTATTTTTGTATAAGTAATAAAGTTGAGATATTATAATATAGTTAATAGATTTTTTATAGTTTGTTAAAATTATATACTAAGTTAAAATTAGTTTTTATATTTTAAAATCCAATCCTTGATCTAATATATAGAAATTTGATTTAAAAATATGTTAGTATTAAAACATCTTTTTATATTACTGCTGCTAACTTGTAGCATAAGTTTATTAAGTATTAGAATGTTAAGTAATTGTGGATTAGTAAGTATATCACCAAATTTTTAAACTACAATAATTTTGAAAATATTGTGTTTGATGTAAAATATTACAAAAGAATTTAAAAAACTTTGCTAATTTCTGAATTTTATTAATAAACTTTACAATATTGTAATAATAAAAAATAATTAGCAAGTCATTTCAATCATAATGATGATTAAATTATCAAATTTGAATAAGTATTCACTAAAAAGCTCAAATGCAATTTTTTTGAAATTTTATAATATTTTGCAATTATTTCAAAATATTTGCAATATTTTGAAAAAATTGCATTTGAGCTATATTAGCAAATACTTATTCAAATTTAATAATTTAACTATCATTATGACCAAAATAAATTGCTAATTATTTTTTATTATTATAATATTATGAAGTTTTTTAATAAAATTCAGAAAATGTCAAAGTTTTTATATTTTTTCACAATATTTTGCATCAAATACAATTCTTTTAAAATTATTACAGTATAAAATTTTGCTAATGTATGTTATTGTTTGTATTAGTAAATAGATGCAACATGTGTTTAGTATATTTTGTTAGAAGACTTGATAATTAATGAAGTTTATTTTATAGAAAAGAATATATTTGAAATAGGTATTCTAATAATAATAATAAAATAGTATTAAATAGTTGGGATATTTATATTGAAAAAAATTTTTTTGTATTAAATATATAAATAAATTGAAAAGTTTTACTTAAAATTTTTTTAAATATAGGTTTAGTAGAGCCTTTGCAATTTAAAAAAATCTTTAAATATTTTATTATTTTATTAGATTTGCAAAATAAGATTAGTTTATTGTTAAAGTTTAGAGATGTTATATCTGAAATGATATTAAATAATAGTTTTTTGTTATGTAAAATGTGAATAAGATCTGATTTGAATAAGTTAACTGATTATTGTTTAGTTGGTATAGTTCTGATATAGCATCTAAAATCTTTTAAAGATTATAAGATAACCTTTTAGTATTCTTTCAAAACTAAAAATAATAATTATTAAAAATAATTATTTGTATAATATTATATTTTTAATAAGTATTCTAAAATATATAAATAAGTTAACTAAACAATTAATTTACATTAACTAAATAAATAAATTTTTATCTATAATTGATTATAGGTTTATTAAGTTATCTAAATTAATAATTGTTAGTTTTAAATAAAATTAGTTAAAAAAAATATTAAAAATAAGTATTAAAGTTTTAGTAAACTTTATAAAAATAATAAAACTAAGTTAGTTATATAGGATATTGAAGACTCTTTTATTAAGAATAAAATAATATTTTTTGGTTTTGGCTTTATTAATATGTTAAAACAAAGAAATTTTATATTATTATAGAATAAAAATATAGCTAATTATATATATTACTTTTTTATATTATTAATTTAAATAATCTATTTAAAAGTTGCTATACTTAACACTTTTGCTAAGTATTTTATTTTAAATATTTTGGTTACTATATCTTAGTATTAACTTTCAAGTTACAAAAATATTTATTCTTTTATATCCAAATTTTTATCTTTTTACAGAATTTATAAACCAAGTTTATATAAACAAACAGTTATATTTATATAAGCAGATAGTTAAATTTATACAAACTAACAATTAAATTTATACAAAATTAATTATCAAATTTAAGAAGTTGGGCTCTATAGCTTAATTGTTAAGCTGCCAACTTCTTACAGATAAGGTCAATAGTTCAAGTTGGGCTGAAGGCAAAATCTAAGGATTTTAACTCTATAATCTAATATAGGAGCCAAATCAAATATGAAGCTCTGTGATAAGTTCCAAAGTAAAGTACAAGGATAGATTAGAAATTCTCAAAAGAAGATTAACTCTGCAGAGAAAGACACTATGTGTAATAGCAGCATTACAAAAGGTTCTACTACTAAAAGTATTGCATAGATAAGTTCTATTGAAACAAAACAGCACCAACATTTCTGTATTCAACTTACAGAGTACTTGATTGGAAGAATAATACTAATGTAATTAAAACTGAAGTAGTGAGCAAAGTGATACATGCAAAGAAGATTTGTAATAAAGAATTGATCTAACCAAAATTGGATCATCTTAGGCAGATACTATAAACTTTTAAAAAGCAAGACAATAGTCATATATCACAATATTATTAATAGTTACTATACTTATATATAATAAGTTAAGGTTCCAGGCCCTCTTGCAATACCAAATTGGAAGTACAATAGTACAACAACTATGGAAATACACAAAAAGAGTACATGGTAGCTGCAAATGATAATCCAAAATCTTGATAAATTTAGTCATACTAATTAGTACCAATATATGAAGGGTTGTATATATCAAATTAGTAGCAAGAAGAACAAGAAACTGCTAGAGTTAACCAATTTAGAAGAAGGGATGGGTTATTGCAAGAAGTAGATAGGGGGACTATAGTCAGGTAGAATTAGGGAATATAGTATTACAAGATGGCTACAACCTTATCTTAATTAGTAACAATAGTTGAAATACTATAGTACTAGTCTTAATTTAGGAAAATGTAGATATAATGTCATGTTGGATGTCTATATATAATATAGTAACACAAATAAAATATAATAACTCTAATATATTAATTCAGTATTAATTAAATAAAGTATTATGATTGCATTATAAAAAAAAAAAAAAAAAATTATCAAATTTATATAAAATTAACCATTAAATTTATACAAACTATAACCAAATTTGTATTAAATTTATATAAACTAACAATTAAATTTATATTAAATTATATCAAATTTATATATATTAATTATCTAAATTTATAATAAATAAAACAAAACTTTACTTTAATATCAAAAAAAGATTTATAATAAATAAAAGATAAATATATATATCTATCTTGTTAGCTAGTAGAAGAGCATGATAGATAACTTGCATAATTTCTAATTATATTACACTTTTATAAACATTATTAAGATTAAAATAAAGCTTTAAAACTATAATTAAATATTTAAATAAATAATTTATTAAAAGCCAATTTTGTTTTTTTTTTTTTTTTTTAGTATTAAGGTGACCTCTTTGGTCTTTTGACTTTTATTAATCACTTGTCGGTATTGTGGTTCAATGAACCACTACAGG
>CAJVQA010009169.1:0-12310 GCA_910591915.1 Cetraspora pellucida
CATTGAACCTGAACCTGAACTGAACTTCAAATTTTGCAGATCATTGAACCTGAACCTGAACTGAACTTAAAATTTATAAATCTAAACTAAACCTGAACTTGAATTAAAAGTTCAATACTGAATCTGAACTGAACTTTTTTTTAAAAAAAGTTCAAGTTTAGGTTCAGTATTGAACTGAACCTGAACCTGAACTTGATCAAAGTTTGTTTAGTTCAGGTTCATAGAAACACTATATATAATAAACAGTCTACTAATACTTAAAGAACTAAACAGAAAAGAGAAATATAATAATCTAGTAAAGTGGTCAGATTGTCAACTCCCAAGTGGCAGATTCAGAGTTCAAATTCTAGTGTTAATAGAAAATTTGAAAATCTTTTCTGTATTATAATTAACTGTCTCTTGCAATTGATTAGAATAAGACACTTGTTATCTGTAACACACTAGCATAACTGGCAGATTATATGGCATTTGTGTAATAGTTACATGACATTGTCTTTTGGAACAAGGTTTGTGGTTACACAAAAGAATGCAAACTAGTACTGAATGATGCAAACCTACAATAAGTCCTTGTGGCTATGTAAATCATAGGAACCAAAAGAAGAAAGATAGAAGTTCACTTAGAAAACCTAAGTAGAGAGGTAATCCAAAGTTTCGACAGTGCTACTGTAAAGACTAGACTTATGAAACAGAGCTAAAACTTGTAAAACTAGGCAAATGTGTTAGTCTTTGAGGAGAGACTAAATGAACTAACCATGCTGCCAGAATTTTTGAGTTCTGAAAGAAAAAGGTACATGCTGACAAATATGTAAACCAGAGGTATATGGTTTCAATCTACCTTTTTGAGCTATTTGAAATGGCAGCTTGGTGAAACTTGAATTGAATACCGAAGTAGTAAGAATATGTTGTAAAGTAAGTATCAGAGTTGGTGTGAACTCTACAAGGGCATAGTGGTTTAATAGTATATCCTAATTGCTAGTGTTAATCTTGGCTATAGTGATACTAGGTCAGCTGTAAGAATGAGATACAAAAGATTCTGAAAAGTTTAGTACAAGGTCAAAGGTTCTAAAAAACTGCTTTAAAGACTTAGTAACTATGATATATTTTCATCAGCATCAGCTAAGATTATTGATAAACAGAGGTAGACAGGTAGATATGAAAACTAGAGTAGATTCCAGATATAGCAGCTAGTGTAGAACCTTTAGGCAGACTACTTAAATTAGACAATGACTAAATTTGTATGAGTGGCTAGTTGTATATTCTTTTTATGATTGCCTCTTGTAGTTGTAATGCAACCATTAGCCAAATATACTATCAATAAAATTCTGGGTCACAAGTATTCACCTTAATATTTAAAAAAAAAAAAAACTAAACAAAAAGAGGCCAAAAGTATATACAATTACAAAGTATCAAATATGCCAAAATAAAGAAAATAAATACTCAGATGCATTAGTAAGTTATAGTAAACAAAAAAAGTTTATAAAAGCAAATCCAAAAAATAACTATAACAATAGCATAAAACAGGTTTAAAGAAAAAAAAATAGAATTTCATTACAAGTATTATATAAAGCACTATTTGAAGAAACAGAAGCAAAAAAAATTATAAAAAAGCTTTAATAAAGAGGTTTATTATACTAAAAGTAGAAGAAAGACTCAAAAGACTATTAAACAAGCAGACAATACAGAAGTGTATAGAAATAGTAATATGAACAGTATAAAACACTTTTTATAACCAAGTATAATGAATTTAATATAAAAAGATGCAAGACTAAAAGAAAAAGATCAATATAACAAATAAAATAAAAAAAGACACTCATGCAAAAAGAAAGTTAAAAAAAGAAAAAAAAATAAACAAGCAAAAGAAGAAAAAAAAAGAAAAATAGACAAGACAAATTAAATAAAAAAAAAGCTTAAAAAACTATTGATATACTTGTTACAAAAAGTGAGTAACCTTTTTGGTATAATTTAAGTAGTTAGATAAGCAGTCTATCTTTAACTAAGATAATATAACAAGATTGTACTTAGGTACTATTAAGGTGATTAAGTAATACTAGACTTAGATATTAGAAAATTTTATATAATTGTATATGTATATAGTTTCAAGAATTTTAATAAAATACTATATAACTGCTTAAGGCTAAAAAAAAAAAGAATTACTAGAACTATATTCTGAAAGATTTCAAATATTATTATTATCTATATATTTAATAAAACTGTATTTATAAAATTTTGAAAATAAAAATAACTTTGTAAAATATGTTATACTAATGTAAATAAATTTAAAAATACTTGATTGCAATGTTCAATTTGCTAACACATTTTTTAAAAAAAAAAAAAAACAAATAAAAAACAAATAAAATAAAGATATAAAAAGAAAAAAATATAAAATATAAAAAAAAATCAAAAAGATATAAAAAAGAAAAAATCAAAAATAATTACAGATTTTGCATACTAACTTTATACAAACTGATAGTCAAATTCGTACAAACAGTCAAATTCATACAAATTGATAGTTACATTTGTATATAACACTTTTAATTAAATCACAATATCTCATGACCTAGTAACTTAAATTATATAAATTTGGTAACATTTGATTCATCTAATTTTGATGAATCAAATGATACCAAATTTATATAAATTAAGTTACTAGGTCATAAGATATTGTAATTTAATGAAAGTGTTATATATATATTTGACTGTCAATTTGTATGAATTTGACTATTAGTTTGTATAAATTTGACTGTCAGTTTGTATAAATTTAACTGTTAGTTTGTATGAAGTTGATATGCAAAATCTATATTAAAAATTAAAAAAATTTTAAAAAAATTAGAAATAAAAAAAAATATAATATAAAAAATAGAATAAATATATATATCAACTAAAAAAATAAAATCAGATATATATTAAATATAAAAACTAGAATAAGATATATATTGAATATAAAACTAAAATATGAATTTTATATAAAAAAGCATCTAAAAATAAAAAAATAATATAAAATAATATTATAAAACAAAATATATAAATTAGTATTAATATATATTATTGTATATTTCTTTATTTATTTTATTAATACAATAATTATTTATAATATACAGTAATATTATGCTTTATATTATCAATTATAAATTTTAATTTTTTTTTTTAAATCTTAAGCAGTTATACTAGTACTTTATTAAGATTCTTGAAACTATATATTTTTATAATTACATAGAATTTCCCAATATCTAAGTCTAGCATCACTTGGCTATCCAAATGGTACCTAAGTGCAACCTGCTGCACTATCTTAGTTAGAGATAGACTGCTCATCTAACAACTTAAAGCCATACCAGAAGGGTCTTCTCTCTTTAGTGACAAGCATATTAATTGTCTTCCAAACTTCTTTTTTTACTCAATTCAATTTTTCTGCTTTCTTTTTCTTTTTTTCTTTTTTTGCTAGCTTGTCTTTCTTCATTCTTTTCTCTAATTTTCTTCTTATTTGAGCACTTTTCTTTATTTTGCTTGTTATATTGGTCTTTTTTTCCTATTCTTGTACTTTTCCACATCAAACTCTCTATATTTGGTCATAAAATGTATTCTATACTGTTCTTGTTACTATATCTATGCATTTTTGTGTTATCTGTCTGTTTAGAATCCATTTAAGTTTTTTTTCAACCTCTGTCATAACTAGTTCTTTTATTATTAACTTTCTGTTCATAATTTCTTTTACTTCTGTTTTTACAAATATTGCTTCATATAGGACTAGCAGTGGAATTCTGTCTTTTTCACTTTTTTTAAGACTATTTTATACTATTGCTATTGTTACTTTTTGGATCCTCTTCTACAAGCTTTTTTGTTCACTGCAGCTTGCTAAATATGCTTGAGTTTTCTTTTCACCTTTTTGACAAACTTGGCAATCTGTTACTGTATAAATCTCTGGTCTTCTTCTATTTAACTCTTTTAGTGTTAGTAGACTGTCCATTATGTATTTAATTACTGTTGCCCTTCTAGTACTAAGTTTTCTTGTTGTATAATGCACACCTTTTGTTTTATTCATCTCTTTTCAAAAACTTGACCAATTATGTTATGTATTTTTTGTTTCTGATTTTAATGTTCAGATTGGATTTGTTTTTCTTTAACTGGCTCTGATTCTGGCATTTATTACTATTTTGCAAAAAAGTCTTGTTGGTATATCAACCTTTTTGTTTTTCCATTCCAAGTGGTACTCTACTCTTTTGCACTTGACCTTCTTTGTAGATATTGTCTTATTATATGCTGCTTCTTTCTTCACAAATACATCTGCTCTGTCATTCTATTTGTCATTACTGTGGCTTTTTACTTTAACCAGTTCTATTTTAATGTTTTTGCTTTTAATTAGATCTACAATGTTCATTAGCCATATCGTATTTTTCTTTTTCATAACTCTAACATTACCTGCATCTTAAATTGCTCTGTTAATGTTTTTTAAAGCTGCTAGGCTGTTTGTGTACACTTCTATAGTCTTCTTTTCTAATATTATTAAAATTGCTAACTATATTGCTACTAGCTCAGCTATTGTCACTAAAGGTTAACCTTTAAGTCTTAGTGCTATCTCTTCTTCTGGCCAATTTCTTCTGTTTTCAACTTGCACCCAGCCTATACCCATTTTTTCTAGACTATTTTCACTTCTTTTTCTAAACAATGCACTATCTGTATAACAGATATACTTGGTTTTGTTTCTCATTATGTTTCTCATAAGAACTTCTATTAAGTAAGTTGTAATCTTCTTTTTGAATTTTTGTTTTTTAATTAGTTCTATCTCTAATCCTTCTATGTGTTCTAACCCAGTTAATTCTCTTTTCTTTTCTCTCTATTCTTTTATTGATCTATTTTTTAGCAATTGTTCTATTGTTGCATTGATCTTGTTGTTGTTCTTTCTATTAGTGCTTCTGAAATTGCTTTAATATTATTGCTCTATTTAATCCACTTTTCACATGTGCTTATTGTTTGTTCTGATCTACTTTCACAACTTTTGCATTTTCTTATTTCAGTGAATGTTTTGTCTTCTATTTCTTGCAGTAACCAATGCTTTATTAAGACTTTTTTCTCTTTCTTCTTTAGTATCTTGCCGAGGTGCTGGTTATGGTTTGGTCTATATACAATCTACTCTTTCTTTCTTCTGTCTTCTGATACTATCATCCAGTTAATCATCAGTGCTTGAGTGTTAAAACCACTAATCTTGAAATGATCATATATTTTTTTGCATATTTGTGTTATTAGCACTTTTTCTTCTGTTTTACTGAACTATTTGGCTTTCTTCCCTTTGCATAACAGTTCTTGAAAGCTTTTAAGCTGTCTCTATATAATTAGATTCTCACTTTTTACATCTATGAGCTGATTTAGGTAAAACAAACCCTATTCATTTATTGTACAACTGCTTGCTATCCAAGTTTTGGTTTTGACTAAGTCTTTTATTTTTATCCTATATCCAAATACTTTCTATAAGTAATTTTCTGTTTTGATGTTTATTCTTATTTCTTTTATTTTGGCTATTGTCTGGCAAGCTAGATTATGTCTCCAGAACTTTGATTCTTTTGGTCTTCTTTTGGTGTCCTATATATTTTTTGTTAGGCCTGCTTTTTGGCATCCTTGAGCTATTCTAAGTTTTGTTAGATCACCTAAGCTATCTTTCCTATTAAGTCTTATAAATAAACCACTTATTTGCTTCGTCACTATCTCTTAACTTAGTAATTTACAGTTTTATAAATATTTGTACTCCATTATACTGTTGTTTGTAGTTTTCATCATGTTGCATTTATGTTTTGCCAAACAGATTATCAGTTAATGGATCTTATCAATCATCTTTTCTGACATCTTTGTTAACTATAAAAGATAGCCTAACTTTGTGATTATTATTGTATTATTTATATATGTAATTTGACTCATTGGCATTTTTTTGTATCTGAGGTCTTTGACTGTTTGGCTGACTATTCCTTTAGCTTTTTTGCAAACTAGTGACTATCTTATTTTACTGTTCAGCCAGATTCCTAATGATTTTACAATTTTGTTTTTTGGCTCTTCTGTTATTTTGCTCTGCTCAAAAATAATTTTTCTGTCTTTTTTTCTTTGTCTCAAATTTATTATTATAAGCTTTGACTTATCTTCATTTATTTTAATATTATTGGCTTTAAAAAACTCCTTTGCAATTTTGAGAATTTTTAACAGTTGTTCTTTACTATTTCCAATCCATGTTGTATCATTTGCATATACAATTGCTGCTTGTTTATGTTTTGTGACACAATTAATGGCTGTACCTTTTAATATCTCTTGCTCTACTACATAGTTTAGCAATTTATCTTCTTGAATCTTTTCTAGCAATGAATTGTAGAATAGTCACCAAATTAGTAAAAAAATTACCTCCCTCTGGTCTATTCCATTTTCTGCTATTATTTCTTTTGTTAAACCATAAGTTATAATCACCTTAAGTTGGTGTTTATGAAAGAAATTGATAATATATTTTATTGTTTTTTGTGATAACTTGACTCTTTTTAGTGCTTATACTAAGCTTTCCAGAGGGACTAAGTCAAAAGCCTTCTTCATGTCTTGCAAAAGTATCTATATTTCTTTATTCTTCTCTTGTACTTCTTCTATTATTATATTTAGCATGTGTATTGGTTGCTCTGTTGAGTTACCAGGCAGACTTGTGTAGTTTGGCCCTTTAAGTATTTATTTTTTTGTAAATATCTTGGCTAGCCTTTTTGTTAGCACCTTCATAACTAACTTCCTAAAAGTCTCAATTAGTGCTATTGGTCTAATTTTGTTCAAGTAATACTTCTAGTTTTCATCTTTTAGGATTGGATAGACTTGTATGATTTTCTATTTTATTAGTAATTTTCTGTTTTCTAGAACCAGATTTGCAAAAGTTCTGAAGGTCTTTTGTGATTTCTTCTCTGCTTGTTTAATTAGTATATAGCTTATATTTGATATTCCTGAAGCTGTGTTGAATTTGAGTTCTCTTATTGTAACTTCTTATTCTTCTTCTATCTTTTCTTCTAGTTTACTGTACCAAGACTCATCAATTCATCCTTTTGAATTATATACTTCTTTTTATTCTTTAGGCATTTTTTTTAGTTTGGTTTTCTATTTTCTGAATTGATTTTTGAAATGGTTTGCCAGACCACTTAAGACTGCTTTAGGTTTTGTTATTAGTCTGACATTTTCTTCATCTTGAACTACAAATCTGTCTAGGATTATCTTCTTGTATAGTTTGTTCAATAAATTAGCTATTATTTATTCTTGATTTGTTTTAATCATTTTATATCTTTTATTTATATTTTCTTCTATCTGCTTTCTTTAATTTCATTTCTATTCCTCTCTTTTTTTGTCTTTTAGGATTCTTTGCCAGTCTTTTAAGTTATAAATCCAAGCTTCTGATCATTGCTTGTATAGCTTTGGTAGCTTTGCTTCTACTTCTTTGCCTATGTTTTTGAGTTTACTGTTTAAATTTTTTTTTTCTTTTTCTACTTCTTGGTTTCTTTTTAGTTTTGCTTTTTTGATTGTTTGTTGTAGTTTGATTGCTTGTTTGCATTACTGTAATTTCTCTGATGTTGTTTTTTGTTTGTTCTTATATTAAATATCTTCTTTTTTAAAGTTTGTTTATTTGCTGCTTCTATTATAGCTTCTTCTATTGCATTTTACATGTGGTTTATTACTTCTGTGCTAAAGCTACTACTTGCTCTATTATCTTTTAGCTGCTTTAGAACTTTTTTTCACTCTAGTTGAACTTGAAGCTCTCTTGCATATTCTTTCTAATCTTCTTGTTTAGCTTCTTCATACAAATATATTGTTCTCATCTGTTCTTTATATTTAACTTCTGCATTACTATAGTTTGCTATTATATATTCTAACTATATAATTGTTGTCAGTATCTTATAATCATTGTCTGTTATACCTTCTGCTTCCTCTATATTGGCTTCTTGAAGGCCTGTTGTGATTAACTCTAACAATCAGATATAATCAATTCTTGTTGCTGCTTCTTGGTTAGACCATGTGTATGCTTTCTTTGTTGGATATAGGATTCTACATAAGTCTATAAACTTCTGTCTTTTAAGCCATTTAAAGATTAGCAGCTTTTTGTAGTTTGTTGATTGTAGATGTTGTCTATCCAATATGTTGTCATCTGTATAATTAAAATCTCCAAATATAATTACTTCTGTGTTCTTTCTTCTGTTTGTTACTACTTTTACTATTTTCTGCTAAATTCTCTTACTAATCAATTTATTGTTTGATAAAATGTACACCCCAATTACTACTAGTTCTAGTTGTTTGAAATATAGCCTTACTTCTATCATGTATTCATTAAATCTCTTAACTGCTTTAATGTGTTTTTCCTAGGTTTCATCTATTAGAATTCCAATATCTGATTCTTTTTTTTTATTTGATACTGCACTAACCCAGTAGCCTTTGAATCTTGTGTTAAGATTGTGTGGCAATATTTTCTTTTTTTTTTCTATAATGTTCATTTCATTATTCCTAAGATTGCTACTTCTCTTCTTTTGTCCAGTCTAACAATTTTCTAATTTCTTGCCTCTGGTTTTGAGTTTATTAGCATTGTAACAGACTAATTTTATTTCTTTTCTTTTTTTTTCTATTTTTCTTTTAATCATTTGTATTTTGTCTCCATGTTTTCTACATTCTTTTTGCTTTTTTTTCTCTTTTCTTCTCTTGGATTAGAAGATCCTTCTTTATATTTTTCTTCAAAAGCTCTTCTCTTCTTGTGTAAAAAGTCACTGATCTCCTTATACATATTCATGATTTCAACTAAGATGCTTTTAGAATTGATTTGCTAAGTCTTCTCTAGCTATGTCTTTTGTCTCTTCTAGTTTTTCTAATCTCTTTCAGATTCATTCTAAGATTTTCACCATATGTAACTCTCAATCTTGCTTTTGTGCTTTGAGATCTTCTGCTCTACTTTCTGTGTCTTTCTTCTCTTTTTCTTTTGTATCCATATCTCTTACTTGATTTAACCTATGTTGATTCTAAGTATTGCTTCTTTTTTTTGATGGATTAAATTCTCAACTTGAGTTATTATTAATTCTATTTTTATTTATGAAAGTTTTGTTTTTTTGTCTTTTTTTGTTGTTCATATTCTCTTCTCTAATAAAGGATTGGTTGCATTTGTCCTAGTTTCTTTTTCTCTTTTCTTTAAGGCTTTTTCTTCTTTCTGTTATTTTTCTTTCTTTATTTATTTAATATACTTAAAAGTTGTTGTACAAAATCAGTTTTGTTTAAGCTGCATTCATTTTTTTTTCTGTTACAAGCATTATCATTACTGTTCTTCTTTGGTTTCTGTTCCTGTTTGGTAGAATGTAGACTGACTTCACTCCTTTGCTTCTTAGACATCATAGCAGTAGGACTTCTGAGTAAGTCTGTTAACTTTGTTATATATTTCTTTTGGTTTTCTTTTGCTTCATAGTTCTTTTTTCTTCTAGTTACTTGTACTAGTTTGTTATTGTTGACCAGTATGGCCCAAGAAATATCTACCTTTCTGTTTTCTTCTAGTTACACTATTGCTAAAGCTTTGTATTTTGATCTTTTAATTCTTACTATTTGGGCATTCTTAAATCTCCTACAGATATATTCTAGCTTATTTTTGTTAATATTTGATAACAAGTTCCATATTGTTAAGCATTCACTGCCTTTAAGCTTCTCATCGATTATATTATAATACTGTATATATCTGCTTTGGTCTTATCATCTTTCTTGTTGTATATTTTTTCTTCAGTTTTTGTTATATTGTTTCTTTTTTTGTGATATTCTTCATTGTGTACTTTTTGTCTTTCTTTTTTGTTACCTCTTTCTTCTAGTATTAATTTGTACCAATTGCTTTTCTTTTTGCTAATTCTTTGTATTGCTTTGTTTCTGCTATATTCACAGTTAAAGTCTACTTCAATTCACAAGTTTTCTTTTTTAAAGACCTCTTTAATTTCTTTAACATGTTCATTGTCTTTTAGTGACTATTTAATGAATTTTATATATTCCTCTTGTGTTGTACCTGACATATTGTATGCTAGTATATTAGCAAGTAAGCTGTTATTTCAATTACAGTTTCTTCTATTTGGTATATTCCAACTATGTCAATTTCTTTTTCAATTTTCAGATTTCTTTTTTGTTCTGTTGTTCCTTCTTCAATTACATCATGCATTGCATCTATGACTATCTTTGTTATTCTTTGTTCTTGTTCTTCTATCTATTCTTTAATTTTCTTTTTTTGGATAAGTGGTTGTATTTCTGTTTGTTCACTAATAACAAAACTTACCTCTGTATCTCTCTTTTTTTGGACAGTTGTGGCATCTTCTTGTGTTTTTTTGCTGTTTAGTTTCTTACTAGCTATATTCTTTTCTTGTGTTGCTTCATGCAGATCTTCTTGTTTCTTTTCAATCACTATCTGCTGTTGTATTTCTTTTATTTCTTTTATTGCCACTTCTTGTGTTTGCTTTACTAAATCTAATTTTTTATTTGGCTGTTCTTTTTCTACTTTTTTTACTATCTTTCTTGCTATTTGTAGGAAAGCTACCTTATTTGTATCTTGTCCAGTAAATGTTGCTACAATTCTATCCTCTTTATCTGGCATTATATATGTTTTGCTAACTTCATTAAAAAAATACTTATTATGTATATTGCTCAATACACAGTATGCTCTTCTTATACAGATTGCTTTTATATTTCCTCTATACTCTTCAGACAAACTTTTATTTATTACTATATCTATTTTTTTCTAGAATATTCTTCTATTTTATTGCTATGTATTAGTTCGTCTATTTGTATATGGCTATTTGCATGTGTTTGTTGTTGTTTGATATTTTATATGACTTTTGTGCAATATAAACAAATCTACTTTCAGAGTCAAATAGTAATTCTCACAATTGTCATTTCAAAGCTAAAATTTTTTTTAAAAAATTTTCTTTTTTCTTATAATTGCTCTAATATCACTATGTTCACTTTGGTTTCTAAGCTTGTTTAGTGTATTTTTTGTTGCTGCTTCTTTTATTTTAGTGCTGTTTAAATGATTTCTTATTGGTATTTGTAAGAAAACTCTGTTTTTTTTTCTTACTAATTTTGTGTCAAAATGACCATTTAATTTTAATTTTATTTTATTTTTTATTTTTTATTTTTTATTTTTTAACTTAAACAGTTATGCTAGTACTTTATTAGAATTCTTGAAACTATACAAATTACAGAGAATTTTTCCAATAACTAAGTCTAGCATTACCTGGCCACCCTATTGGTACCTAAGTGTGACTTGCCGCACACCTCAAGCAGAGATAGGCTGCTCATCTGACTGCTGCCTTACAATAGGATATCACCAATCTAATAACATCTTTTCATAGAGAAGCAAAAAAAACAAAAAAAGATTTTATATGTAAAAAAAAAAAACAGAAATATAGGTGTAAATGATAAAAGATACAAAACAAGAAATAAAAGAGAAAAGAGAAAATAAGAAAAAAGGAAAGTGTGAAACTTGCAATTCACAAAACATCAGATGGTTACGATTTTAAGCCTGTGTTAGGCATGAAACTTGCAATTCACAGATATCAGACAACTACAATTATAAGCATGTGTTGGGCTTGTAAAAATTATAAACTATATTAAATAGAAATTATTCTACTATCTTTCTATTTACTTAGATTATTTAAACAAAAAAACAATAAAGAAGAAAAAAACTTTGACTTTATTGTAGAGGGTCAGTATAAGGTACTGGTTAGTCCAGAGGCAGTGTTTGACAAGTTTTCAGTAGCTCGAGGCATGTGTATAGTCATGTTTGTGTTGCTGTATTATTTCTGATCCATGTTGTAAACAATTCTGTTTAGAAAGTAAACACTGCTAACTGTTTTGATGATTTTATATGTCAATCTTTAGGAGAGGGTAAACTGAATCACCCACTTTTACAAAATTTTCCTCAAAGAAAAAGTGAGAGTGCTAGGTGAACCAACTTTTAGCTTTTGTGAGTTTTTAACCCTTGTGAGTGTTCCTTGTAGATTTTACAGTTGTATAGAACTAATATATTCAACTTTGTTGTTTACTTAATAAAGAACCTTAGCTTTCACCAACTACTTCTTCTATAGTCTTAGAGTGCTTTTTAAACCATTATCACAAGGCTGTGACTCTTTTTCAACTCTATTTCAATGTCCAACAATGCATGTATAGTACTTCAGAAAGGTTTTCATAAAGTTTAATATATTAATTATATCATTTTCTTTTTTTTTTTTTTTTTTTTTTTTTTTTTTAAGGGAGGTTTTTTTTTTTTTTGACTTTTTTTTAATACTTTTCGGTGTTATGGTTGTAGAGACCC
>CAJVQA010009170.1:0-12310 GCA_910591915.1 Cetraspora pellucida
AACAATGTCCGAATTTGATTGCAACAATGTCCGAATTTGATTGCAACAGTGTCCAAATTTGGTATACAAAACCGATATTAAGAAGATCCTAATTTACTAAGAAAATAAAAATATGATATATATAATGCAAAAACAAATAGAAAAAATTAAATAAATATATAATAAAAAGTTCAGTGTAAGTCTAATAGATAGCAACTATTATTTAATATAGAATACTAATAACAAACAAAGCAAAGATTAAGAAAAACTATCTAACTACAAACTTTAAAATTATTCAGTTTATTAAATATATTGGTTGGATATTTTCTACTAACCCAACTTATAATATTCCATTTACTCTAAATAATACAACTATCTCTCTTAAATTCTTTTTTTTCTCTCATCCCAAATATTTCATATTCTATTTTCAAAAAACAATTTAAATATCACAAATTACTCTTTCTTAACCAACTTAGTATATATAATAATTTATACTTATTATACTAAAAACACATTTCTTCTAGATTAAATAAGTTTTCTAAAGATGTTATATCTCAATGGTTTACTAATTTTGAGAACATTATGATAAGTTATTCTTATCAACATACTCTATATAATCATTTTAATCTACTTTAAACAAACTACTTTTCATATATTATTGATTAATTTATCTTTAATATTAAATTCTAATTACTTACTGTTCTTAATAATTAAATAATTATTGGCAAGATCTGAAGATATAATATTTTTATAGGTCTTATCCTTATTATTCACTAATAATATTCATATCAGTTCTAGTTTTTAAACCAATATTCTATTCTTTTCTCTATTATTATATTGTGTTTCAGGTATTATTTTAATTTCAATACAATTGTCAACAAATATACTATTTTTATTTTTACAAACCTAATTACAAAACTATTCTATCATATTAATATTAACAAAACTCTTAACCTACATATTAACTTTCTTAATATTGCATATTCTGTAGCTATTTGATATCCTTTATATATCCTATCTTCTCCTTTACTAATAATCAACTCACAACAATTATTTTACATCTTTTAGTCTAACCAACTTACTGATAGCTTATAGTTTATTACTAATTCTAATTATAATCCAACTATTATTTCATTTTATATTGATAGTTCTGTTATTGAGCTTGATATTTCTTAATGCTCTATGGACATAAATTGGGTTCACGTTAATAATTTTACAATTATTTATTCATTTCAGATACAAGTTAAATTCTAGTCATGTTTCTTTAAAACTAAAACCTTTGTTATTCTCTTAGTAATTATAACTGCTTCTAGAAACTGTTTCGTTCATATCTTTATAGACTCACAATCTTTTATTTTTAAATATCATAATATCTGCTTATTAGTATTCAAACTCTCTTATACTTATACTTCATACTTCTTTATTTGGCAAACTTTTATCAATTTCATTAACTCATACAATACTCAACTTATTTTTCACAAAGTTACTGCATACCAAAATGATCTATTTAATAACCTTGTTAACCAACTTGTTCATAGTTACTAAATATTACTCTTTTTAATATTCTTAATTAACAATCTTTACAATCCTACTTATATATCATTTATTGACTAATTTTCTATTAAAATTCCTATTCAATGCTTCATTTGCACTATCTGTCAAGCTCAAATCATAATACTTTGAACATTTCAACATCATTTCTAATAATAGTCTACTATTGTTTCTAATATCTTTTTTTTTTTTTTTTTTAATCTTAAGCAGTTATACTAATACTTTATTAAGATTTTTGAAACTATATATATATATAATTATATAGAATTTTCTAATACCTAAGTTTAGCATCACTTAGCCACCCTAATGGTATCTAAGTGTAATCTGTCACACTATCTTAGTTAGAGACAAACTGCTCGTCTAACTACTTAAAGTCATACCAGAAGGGTCTTCTTCCTTCTGTGACAAGCATATCAATTGTCTTCAATGCTTTATTCTTCATTCATTTTACTTTTTCTGTTTTCTTTTCTTTTTTATCTTCTTTCGATATTTTACTTTCTATCTTCTTTTCTTTTTATTTTTCTTTTCCTTTATCACCCTTTTTCATTTTATTCATTATATTGAAGCTCTTTTTTCATTCTTGTACTCTTTCATATCGAACTCTTCACACTTGGTCATAAAAGGTGTTCCATACTGTTTTAGTTGCTATGTCTATACATTTCTGTGTTGCATTTTTGTTTAACAGATGTTCAAGTCCTTTTTTAACTTTTAGTGTTATGAGTCCTTTTATCAGTGCTTTTCTGTTCTCAATTTTTTCTTCCTTTGTCTCTTCAAAGAACATCTTATATAGCACTTGTGGTGAGATTCTATCTTTTTCTTTTCTTTTGAGACCATTCCATGCTGTTGCTACTAAAACTTTTTGGATCTGTTTCTATAGACTTCTTTGTTTGTTGCAGCTTGCCATATATGCTTAGGTTTCTATTTTACCATTTTGACAGACTTGACAGTCTGCTGTTATGTATACTTCTAGTTATCTTCTGTTTAGTTTTTCTAATATCAGTAAATTGTCCATTATACACTTAATTACTATAACTCTTTTTGTACTAAGTCTTCTTGATGTACAATGTATTTCACTTGTTCTGTTCATTTCTTTCCAGAAGCTTGACCAGTTGTGTAGTGTCTGTTCAGTCTCTGGCTCTAGTAGTTTGATTGAATTTGTTTCTCACTATCTAGCTCCAATTTTAGCATTCACAATTATCTTATAAAGGAACCGTATTGGTATATCAATTCTTTTGTTTTCTCATTCTATATGATACTCTATTCTGTTGTATTTGATTTCTTCTACTTTAATTATTTCTTTGCTGTTTGCTCTTTTCTTTGTGAGTAAATCTGCTCTATCATTCCACCTGTCTTCACTATGACTTTTGATCTTAACTATTTTTATTTTAATGTTCTTGTTTTTAATTAAATCTATAATGTTCATTATCCACATTTTTCTTCTTGAAAATTCTTTTATCTCTCACACATTGAATTGCTTTACTAATATTTTTTAATGCTATAATACTATTTGTATATACTTCTATATTTTTCTTCTCTGGTACTGTTAGAATTGCTGACCATATTGCTGCCAATTCTGCTATTGTTGCTAAAGGCCATCCTTCAAGTCCTAATGCCACTTCCTCTTCTAATCAGTCCTTTTCATCTCTCAGTTGCACCCAACTAATACCTATCTTCTCTATACTCTTTTCTGCTTTCTTTTTATACAATACACTATCTGTATAGAAAGTATATTTGTTTTTGTTTCTTCTTTTATTTCTTACTAGGATTTCTATTAAGTAATTTACAATTTCATTGTTTAGCCCTTGCTTTTTAATTAACTTTATTTCTAGTTCTTTTATTTGTTTTAATTCTATTAAGTTTCTTTCATCTTTCTTCAATCTTCTATTGTTCTATTGTCTGTTATTTGTTCAAGTATTGCATTGATCTTGTTATTACTCTTCTTAATTATTGTTTCTGGAATCACCTTTTTGTTATAATTATGTTTTATCTATTTTTTACAATTGGCTGTTGTCTGTTCTGATTTGTTTTCGCAACCTCTGCATTTACTTATTTCTGTAGTTGTTTTTCCTTTTTCTTTCTTTATTAATCAGTGCTCTGCTAGTATCTTTTTTTTCTTCTTCTTGACTATTTTGCTAAGCTGTTGGTTATGCTTTAACTCATATATAATCGATTCTTTTTTTCTTTGATCTTCTAACAGCTTTATCCATTTAATCTTTAATGCTTGAGTGTTGTATTTATTTGTTTTGTAATTGTTATGGATTTTTCTATTTATTTGTATTATTAACAGTTTCTTTTCTATTTCACTAAACCATCTGGCCTTTTTTTCTTTACATGACAGTCCTAGGTGGCATTTGAGTTGCCTTCATGTGATTGAATTTTCACCTTTTGGATCTATAAGCTGGTTTACATATAACAGTCCCTATTTGTTTATTATACTACTGCTTGTTGCCTATTTTTTAGTTTTTATTATGTCTTTTATTTGTTTCCTATATCTATACACTTTTCATAAAGTATCCTCTATTTTGATAGTTATACCTATCTCTTTTACTTTAGCTATTGTACAACAGGCTAAATTGTTTCTCCAAAATTTCTTTTCTTCTAGTTCTTTCTTGTAATTCCAAATATTATCTGTTAGCCCTGCATTTTGGCACTTTTGTATTATTCTAAGTCTAGTTAGCTCATCTAAGCTGTCCTTTTTATTAAGTTACAAAATGAGACTACTTATTTGTTTTGTCATTATTTCTTAACTTAGTGATTTGCAATTGTCTAAATCTTTATGCTCTACTATGCAATTGTTCACTATTTTCATCATGTTGCATTTGTGTTTTGCTAGGCATATTAGTAGTTGATGTATCTTATCGATTATTTTTTTTGACATTTTTGTTAATTGTAAGAAATAGCCCAATTTAGGAATTATTACTGTATTGTTTATATATACAATCTGACTTATTGTTATTTTCTTGTATCTTAAGTCTTTGACTGTTTGACTGACTATTCCTTTTACCCTTTTGCCAATTAATGACTCTTTCATTCTACTGTTTAGTCAGATTCCTAGTGATCTTACAATTTTGTTCCTTGGTTCTTCTATAATTTTACTTCGACCAAATATAATTACTCTTTCTTCTGTTTTGCATTTAGTGTTCATTACTATTAGCTTTGATTTGAACTTATTTATTTCGATATCATTGGCTATAAAGAACTTTTCTGCAATTTTAAGGATTTTTAATAACTACTTCTTGTTGCTGGCAATCTATATTGTATCATCTGCATATGCTATTGCTGTTTGTTTATATTTTGTTATATTGTTGTTGCATATTCCTTCTGCTATTTTCTGTTCAACTGTATAGCCTAATGTTTTGTTTTCTTGAATTCTTTTCAACAATGGATCATAAAAAAGGCACCAGATTAAAGGTGAGATTATTTCTTTTTGGTCTATTCCATCTCCTGCTATTATTTCTTCTGTTAAGCTATAAGCTATAAGAACTTTAAGTTGCCATTTACAAAAGAGGTTGGATATGTATTCTCTTGTTTTCTGTGATATTTTGACTCTTTTAAGAGCTCATTCTAGGCTTTCTAGTGGAACTGAATCAAAAGCCTTTTTCATGTCTTGTAGGAGTATCTATACTTCTTTGTTCTTTTCTTGTACTTCTTCTATTATCATGTTCAATATATGTATTGGTTGTTCTGTTGAGTTGTCTGGCAAACTTGCATAATTGGGTCCTTTCAGTATTTCTTTTTTTGTAAATATCTTGGCTAATCATTTTGTTACTACTTTTGTAACAATTTTCCTAAAGGTCTCAATCAGTGCTATTGGTCTAATGTTATTTAAACTATATCTCCAGTCTTCATCTTTTGGGATTAAATATACTTGGGCTATCTTCTACTTCTTTGGAATTTCTTCTTTTTCTAGAATAATGTTTGTGAAAGCTTTAAAGATTTTATGTGTTTTCTTTTCTGCACATTTGATTAATATATAACTTATATTTGATATTCCTGGAGCTGTGTCAGTTTTAAGCTCTCTTAAAACATATTTCTATTCTTCTTCTTTTATCTTTTCTTCTAACATATTATATCAGGACTCCTTAATCTACTCTTTTGGCTTGTATATCTCTTTCTATTCTTTAGACATTTCTTTTAATTTTGTTTTACTTTTTCTAAATTGGTTTGAAAATGCTTTGTTAAACCATCTAGAACTGCTTTTGGTTCTGTTATTAGTTCTAATTCTTCTCTATCTTGTGTTATAAATCTGTCAAGAAGTATTTTTTTGAATAGTCTATTTAGTAAGCTAGCAATCATTCATCCTTGATTCATCTTGATCATTTTACATCTTTTGTTTATATTCTCTTTTATCTGTTTCCTTTGAGCTCACTTCTATTCTCTTTCTTTTTTATCTTTAAAAATTCTTTGCCAGCCTTTTATATCTTCTATCCAGGCTTTTGACCATTGTCTGTGCAACTTTGATAGTATTGCTTTCATTCTTTTTCCTATAGCTTTAAGCTTGTTGTTTATTTCTGTTACTTCTTTCTTTTTTGCTTTCTGATTTTTCTTTGTCTTTACTTTCTTAATTATCTGCTGCAGTTCTATAATGTGTTTGTTTTGCTGCTTCTTTTTTTTGCTTTGTCTTTTGTTTACTTTTGTATTAAAGATCTTCTTTTTTGAGATTTGTTTATTTACTGCTTCAATTATAGCTTCTTCTATTGTGTCCTATATTAAATCTAATATGTTTGTGTTGCAATTTGCATCTATTTCATTTTTTCTAGTTGTTTAATAACTTTTTTCTATTCTAGCTAGTTTTGTAGTTCTCTTGCATATTCTTTTTAGTCTTCTTGTTTTGCTTCTTCATACAGATAAATTGTTCTTGTTTGGTTTTTTTGTTTAATGTTTGCACTACTACTATTTGTGATTATATGTTTGATCTATGTTTCTGTTAGTATTATCTTGTAATCACTATCAGTCAGTCCTTCTGCATCTTCTATGTTTGCTTTTTGTAAACCTGATGCAAGTGATTCTGATAACTATATATAGTTAATTCATGTTGCTGCTTTACAGCTTGACCATATATATGTCTTTTCTGTTGGATAGAGGCTTCTGTATAAGTCTGTAAAATCTTGTCTTTTAAGCCAATTAAATAGTAGTAATCTCTTGTAGTTTGTTATTTGTGAATGTTGTCTGTCTAGTATATTATCTACTATATGATTAAAGTTTCCTAAAATAACTACTTTTGTATGTTTCTTTCTGTTTGTAATCATTCTCACCACTTTTTGTTAAATGCTCTTGCATGTTAACTTGTCATTAGGTGGAATTTATAGTCCTATTACAACTAGTTCTAATTGTTTAAAATATAATTGCACTTCTATCATATATTCACTAACTCTTTTGATGGCTCTCACATGTTTTTCCTACTTCTCTTCTATCTTTATACCAATACCTGAACCTTTTTTCTTGTCTGATGCTGCACTAGTCCAATAACTCTTATATTGAGTATTGAGATCATGTATTAGGAATTTTTCTTTTTTTTCTGCAATGTTTGTTTCTGTTATACCTAATATTAATATTTCTTCTTTTTTTACCTAACCTAAAAGATTTTCTTGTTTCCATCCTCTAGTTTTAAGTCCATTAATATTGTAACATGCTATTCTGAATTTCTTTCTATCTGTTTGTTTTCACTTTTTTTTAAGTTTGTTACTTTTTTCTACTCTAACTGTCTCTTTTCCTTTGCATCTGTTCTTTTTGCTAAAGTTTTTAAGAGAATAAGGAGTTTCTTTTCTTTGTATTCTTTTGTATATTCTTTTTTTATTTTGCAGGAAGTTCATAATCTTCTTATTCATATTCGTGTTTTCAACTATAGCAATTTTTAGGAATGTTGAGCAGGGTTTTTCTGCTTTTTACTCATCTTTTCTAGTTTTTCTAGTATTTTTTGTAATGTAGTTTAATGTTAATTTATTCTTTCTCAGATGGTTTGTATATCTTTTTTGTCTTCTTCATTGTCTTTACTATTTTTATTTATTTCTGCATTTGCTGTTTCTTTTTTGTAGTTTAATCTTCTATCAACTTCTTGTTGTTTATTATTTGTATTGTTTTCTTTTATTATTTTTGTTTTGTAGATTGATATGTTTTTACTTTCTGGTCTTTTTTCTTCAGTCGATTTCCAGTACAGTATATAATTGTAATATTTGACTGGCTTACTACTTGCTTTTATAAGGTCTATGCTATTTCCAAAGGTTATTATTACTATGCTTCTCAGATTTCCATTTCTGTTAGGAGGAATGTGAACTGCTTTTGCTTCTTTGTTTTTGAGACTTCTTAGTAATAATATTTCTGAGGCTTTTCTCGCTAACTCTATGAGTTTAATTGTATGTTTTTTTTGTTTTTCTTTTTGTTTGTAGTCTTCATACCCTCATGTAATATATGCTAGATTATTGTTTCCAATTGGCAAGGACCATGGAGCTCTTTCTTTTTCCAAGTAAATAGATTTGATTATTGCTAAGGCTTTGAATCTTGTTTTTTTGATCTTGATCACTTATGCATTTTTTATATTTCTACACATATACTTGACTTCTTCTTCTTTTATATCTGCTAGTAGGTCCCAAATTGTTAAAAATTTGTTTGTCTCTTTTATTTCTGCTACTTTTTCTTTTCTTTTCTCTTTGTATGTTTTATAAGGTTCCTCAACTTGGTTTTCTCTTAGTGGAGTTACTCTTATTTAATACTTGGTTTTCTTTTCTTTCTTTTTCTTTACAACTTGTACTTCTTTGATGTTTTGTCTTTGTAATTCCATTGTTGCTTTTTCTTTGCTATATTTGCAATTGAAATCTATTTCTATCTATTTGCTATTTTCTTTAGTTATTTCTTTGACTGATTTTATATGCTTGTTTTTTCCTAATATTGCTTTTATATGTTGCAACTTTTCTTGAATTGTGCTACCTTTCAAGTTGGATGCTGGTATTTCTACACAGTGTGAGTTGTTTGTATTGCATTTTCTATTTGCTAGTACCCAGGTGCTTTGTTTTAATGATGTATAAGTTTCTCCTGTTTGTTAATTATGTGTTTGTGGTTTATCACTTTGTATTGCTTCTGTTTTTTGTTTGCTAGTACTGTTGTTATATTTGTGTTTGCTTTTCACTCTTTCTTTAGTTCTTCTACTTCTGTTTGCTGTCTTTTCTTACTACACTCTGCTTGCATATTTTCATTTTTAATGACAATTTCGATACTTTGCATCTTATCTTCTTCTCTAGCAACTTCTTCTAATTTCATGTTTAAAAGATAGTTTACTGATTTTAGGTTTAGGCTTATAATTCTGATTCTTCTAGTGCAGTCTTCAACAATTTCACTTTGTAGCCATATGCTTTCTGCTTTCCTCAATGCTGCTATTATTTGACTGTAAAGAAATAAATCATATACTGTGATTTTCTTTACATCTTTAACTACTAGACTTTTTGCTATTAGCTCTATATCATCTGGACTTGATGGTTTTGCCTCATCTAAAACTTTTACTAGCTCCTTATTATTTATATATTTAACTACTCTTGTCTCATAGTTGCTAATATATTTAAGCAGACTTTGCATTTGTGCACTTTCTATATAAACCAAATCTTCTTCTAGATTTTTCTGCATGTGTATATTTGTTTGTTTACCTTTGTTTGTTATTGTATGCTTTATCTATTACTAAATTTGTATATATCTGTATTTGTTTACTTTTGCTTTTGTTTACATGTTTCTGCTTATTGTTTTCAGAATTAATAGTGATCCCAAAAAAATTTTTCAATTTTCAAAAATTTTCTTGTTTTTTGCAAGGTTTCTGTTCTAGTATCTTTTACTTCTTTTTAGTTATTGTGCCTCTATACTATTTCTATGTATTTTATCTTTCTGCTTCTTTTTTTTTATAATACTTTTGTGTATTTTCTATATTGTTTTTTGTGTTGTTGTTGATTTTGTATTTTTTCAAAATTTGTAAAAAAGGATCAGCAGAAAGAGTGTGTAATTTGTTTTTGTTGTTTTTAATATCAACTAGGAAGCTATTTGACTTTACATTAATAATAATCAAAAGGTTTCTAACTTTGCTCATAGTTTTTATTCCTCTATTCTAAAAACTTTCTGTATTAAAATTCTCTTAAATAAACTATCTGTTTCTCACACTTTTCATAAACATAACTCTTTTTACTCTTCTTTCTGTTACCAATGTAATCAAACTAGTTCTTTATTATATTGGACTCTTTGTCCTTCTACCCAAACAATTTATCACTTAATCTCTAATTCTTTTAATTGTATCTTAAATGCTATTGCTCTTAACATTTCTTTTAACCTTGTTTTTAATTTATATCAAGAAATTTTTACACTTAATAGTTTTAAATTGCATAACTCTTTACACGTATCATCTCTTATTTCCATTCTATCTGGTTTAGTTCTTATTAACCTTATTTCTACTATTCTTAATATTTCTATTTCTTACTGAACAGTTACTTCTCTTTTATTAAATTTTTTCTTCATTTAAACCAACAAATATACAAACAAATATGGATTTCATAATGCATTTTATGTTTTGCATAGTCTCAAAACATATTTACTACAAATTTAACTCATAGTTCTTCTTCTAGTCTACCTCTTATCTTAGTACTACAAATTATTATCAAAATTGACCTTTAGACTATCCAATGGATTAAATATTATATCCCTTTCTCTTATATTATTACTGATATCACAAATCTAAATAAGTCTTGACTATTCTTGTAGATTTAGATTACAGATTATATGTCAGAGTTTTTATTCTTCATATATAATTTAAAAGTAAGCTTTTTTTTATAAAAACTTTAATTGAATTTCAATAAAGTTAAAAGCATGGCCTCATTGTTAATATTTAAAAAAAAAAAGATTAAAAAAAAAAGGATAAAGAAATTATTATTACAATTAACAAAAATATAATAATCTTAGAGTTTTATATTTAAATTTTTCTTTTAAATATAATTACAACTACTAATGAATAACAGAACAATAAGTAAAATATTGAAAAATAAAACTAATAACAAACTAAACAAGACCTATACTAACTAAATAACAAAAAAAAACATACACTTCTTCTTAAAATAAAAATAATACAAAAAGTAAACAATTAGATGCATTTTTGTTAGAAAATATAATAACATTATCTTATGCAAATAATAACAATAACAAACTAGTTTCAACAAGTTCTAACAATATAAATATAAATATAACAAATAATAATAATAAATAATTAATTATTTTTTATAATAGTTAGTCTTATAATATTATAAATAATAATAATAACATACTTATAGATATAGACACAGATCTAATTACTAAAAATAATAGTGAAATAACTATTTAATATATAAAAAGTATCTACACAATAACTAGTCAAAATGATATACATAATAATAAAGAAAACAACAACAAAATAGAAACTAAATTAATTATTACAATAGCTAGTTATTATACAAAATCTAGATTTCAAATCTATAGTTAAATAACTAAACAAAATATTGCAATAGAATAAAGCATATAAACAAATAATAAGCAAAATTATAACTAATTATGAATAGACACTATTTAACTAAACATCAAAAAAAAGAGTATAGTAATCTAGTAAAGTGAATAGGTTATTAATCCTTAAGTAGCAGATCTAAGGTTCAATTTCTATGAACAATAAATTTTAAAAATTATATTTGTATTATGGTAACTGTCTCTTGTCGATTAGTTGGATTTATGTATTTGTAATCTTAAGTATACCAGATCAGAGCCTACTTGATTTGGAAGCTTAGGGCATCTATAAAAAGTATAACATTACATATATATAGAGAAATATAAAAAACCAATGTTGCAGGGGTGTGGCGACCTAGTGAAGTGGTCAGGTTGTCAACCCCCTAAGTGGTAGGTTGGGTGTTCAAATCCCATCGATAGCGAAAATTTGGATAATTACCTATGTAATATTCGTATTATAGCAACTGTTACTAACAATTGGATTAGGATATCTGTAATGATGGTCACACCAGCATGACTGGCAGGTCATGGGGCATTTGTGCAATGTTGGAGTTATACAGAGGAATGCAAACTGACAAATCAGACAGTGCAAACACTAGATAAGTCCTTGTGGCTATGTAAATCCATTGAAATTGGGTAACAAGAAGTCCATTTGGGAAGACCTGAATAAAGAAGTAGCTGGATCTTCGACGGCCCTACTGTAAAGGCTAGCCTAGAGAAACAGATACCCAGGTCTAGTACCCGGTCCTAGTAGCTGGACGGACAAGAACCTCCAGGTTAGGAGTCTCGGAGTTATCACCAACCAGGCCATCAGAACGAACTGAAGGAAAAGGATATCAGGCCGACCTGATATACCGATAGACTGGTTATAGTCCTACATAGGCTATCTGGATTGGGAGTTTGGTAAACAGGCAGGAGAAAAGGCAGGGGTATACTAAAGTACTGGGGTTATGCTATGAAGTAGATGCTGGGGTCTAAGTGAACTCTACAAGGGCATAGCGGTTTAATGGTTAGCCCTGACCGCAAGTGTTAGTTCTGCCATAGTAATACCTAGGTCAGCTGTAAAAATAGGTACAGAAGGCTCTGGAGGGTTTATCTTGAGAATAAATTAATCCTAAAGTTAAGGATGATGATCTGGTATATCAGAGATGACCAGTGATGTTAAAACAGGTTACAGGTTCAGAGAGTTTAAAGTAGAATACCCAAATAGGAGTGTTAGGTATGGCAATTGGTGGGGAACCTTCAGGCGGACTCCTTAAATAGGTAATATAGAAAAGTTACACAT
>CAJVQA010009171.1:0-12310 GCA_910591915.1 Cetraspora pellucida
CCAATAGATTAAATATCAAACCAATCCCCTATACATTATTACTAACACCCAAATCTAGATGAGTCTTGGCCACTTCAGTTGATTTAGACTGCAGATAAATTAGTCTGAGGTTTTATTCTTTCTATAATATTTTAAAAGTAGACTTGTACTTTATATAAAATTTCAATTAAATATTTAATAAAGATAAAGGCATGGCCTTACTATTAATATTAAAAAAAAAATTTTTATATGAAACAATTAGAAATTGTTAACATAAGACTAAAATTCTTTCAATTGACTTATCATTACAAGACTATAATAAATATTTTAATAATTAATTAGAGATTCATTATTTAATTAAACAGTTTTTTATTAATGCTAATAATACTTTATTAGTATTAGAATATATAAGCATTAATAATAAATTATTTACAACTGCAATTCTATCAAATCAAGAAATTCTAGTTGTATTTCAAAAAGATAATAAAGATAATAAGAAAAAACTATCAATCAAGATTCTACTTAATATAGTAATAAAAAGCTTAGAGAATATTAAATTGTTATTAACTAATCTAGCAAAAAATTTATATATTAAAAATAGGGATTCAAAAGTTATAGACTTACTTAAAAAAAATTTCAAATTTAATTATATAACAAAAAAAACAAACAAGTCTAAAATTATTTTTTAGCAATAAATAACTGTAATTCTGAAGGCAGTAAATATAATTTTTATTATTTTTTTTTTTTAATTATTTTAGTTATTTTAAATTTGTAAGCAATTTTATTTACAAGTTATTTAAAATAAGTAATTTAGAATTACATATACTGTACTATAAATATTATATACTATTTAGTTTTAGTAACTTAAGGCTTTATATCTATTCTAGAATTCTTTATGTATTAAGAAATTTTAAAAAATATTTTTATTAGTAGTGTTATTTTATGCAAGAAGTACTACTATAGTAAATTATTACTATTAGACAATTAATTTCATAATTTAAATAATAATCAAAATACTTTATTTGAGTGTTTTTGTTTGATAACTTAAGAGATTAATATATAATAAATTTTATTTTAATTAATAGAATAAAGATTTTATTAAAAATCTAAATTTATTTTATAATTTACTTTTAAAATAAAACTAATCATGTTATATTTACAGAAAGTTCAGTCTTCTTGTATTGTTTTTTTAAATACTTTTGCTAATATCATAGTAGTTACTACAACTCTAAAGATGCATCTTACCATTATTATTATAAATCTAAATTCTCAAAAGCTGAAGTTTTACTTGTTCATTCTCTTGAAAATGTGTTTAATTAGATTTAAACATTTTAATTTAAAATTTTTAATAAATAAAAATTAATATTTAATTCTTACATTTTTATAATAGTAAGATGAAACAAAACAGAATTTATTTGCAAAGAATTATCTATAGTATTCATTTTCTACTAAGACATGTTATGGAGCAAAGTATTGTATTTAAGATATATTAACATATAAGTATATCAAATAAAAACCTAAAATAGTAATTTTTTAATTATTATTTTGGGTTTTTACTTGGCATTATTTACTTTTTTACTTATGAGTCTTATTTATTATATTAAATTAGTAATATTTTATTGATATTTATTTAAATACAACATTTGTCATCCTTATCATTATCTAATTTTAAACTAGAAATATTGATGAGTAAGGATGAAATGA
Source organism: Cetraspora pellucida (assembly GCA_910591915.1). NCBI lineage: Eukaryota > Fungi > Glomeromycota > Glomeromycetes > Diversisporales > Gigasporaceae > Cetraspora > Cetraspora pellucida. Next base: position 1,684 of record CAJVQA010009171.1, read on the forward strand.
TTAATTTTGAAGATTTTTGAATGGTAAAACTTATTTATATTGTATGTTTTAAATATTTTAATATACTGTATAATAGATTTGTATTTATTTAGTTGATATATAAAAAAAATATGCCTATTAAATTAGGATTTATATTTTATATAATAAATTTTAAAATATAGAAATGCTTTTTTTTTGTTAATTTTTTATTTTATTTTAATAAAGTTAATAGAATTATATATATACTAATTATTTGAATTATAAATTAATAGTATATGTTATATATAAAGTAAATATTGTAATTTTCTTGCAATAATTTAGATATAAGTTTTTATTAAGAGCATATTATATAAACTAAATATTTTATAAAATTATATATATATTTGCTATATTGAAGGTATATATAATAAACCAGATGTTTTATAAAATTATATTCAAGTTTGTTATATTGAAAAACCTTAGAGAATTGAAATATAGATATAATTAAGTAAAAATTCTAGCTTTAAAGCTTTGTAATATTAAGGTTATACTGTATTTGTAATTAGAATAAGTTTGTAATTTGTATTTAAAAAAACTTCTAAAGACCTCTTTAACAAATTAATAAAGATATAAGCAAAACCTTATTTTAACTTAAAAAAAAAACTAGATGACTATTTGCTTAATATAATATTAAGATTAAAGTATTTAAATAAGAAATCTTCTAGTAGATTATAAATATAATAATTAGTATAGAATCTGTAAATAGATTATTTAAATAGATAATTAAAAGTTATATATATAACTAGTTATATATTTACCTTATACAAGTTATATATATCTATAATAAAAACATAATAAAAATAATACTGTAACTATTATAAATATCAATTTTAGCAAAGGATGATGATCCTAGTGTATTGGTTGGGTTGTTATCCTCTAAGTAGCAAATCTAAGGTTTAAATCCTACTTATGATGAAATTTGGAAATTATACTTGTGTTACAATAACTGTTTTCTGTTGATCAGTTGGCCTTATGTGACTGTAACTCAGGTACACCAAGTTAGGTTCTACTGACATTGGGAGCTTGGAACATCTATGTGAAGTGTAATGTTATATATATATAGAGGAATATATAACCAGTATTGCATAAAACTTTGGTGCAAACCCACGATAAGACCACTGAGTATAGAAGACTAAAAAACTGAGATGACGGAAACCTACTTGAAAATTTCTGAGTAAAAAAATAGCATGAACTTTTGACAGTACTATTGGACTGATTGAAGCCCATGAAACATCTTCATAGAAATCAAAGATTAAAACTGGATGGCAAATATATATAAAGAAGCATATAACTAACCAGGTCATCAGGTTCACTAGAAGAAAAGAATACAGAAGTATACCATACTGGGCCATCTAAATTGGTAGTCTGAAATGAGACTGATGATTTTGAGTTATGACTAGTAGGAAATAATAGAGAAGATGCTAGAAAGATGGGTACTGGAGTTCTAGTGAACTTTACAAGGATAAAAATAGTGTAATGTAGTAGTTAAACAGGTAATCTTTGTGCTGCAAGTGTTAGGTAACTATAGCATGTTGCATAAAACTAGGTCTATATATGTAGGACATAAAGGCTCTAGTAAGTTTCTTGTCAAGGATAAAGTAGTTCTAAGGGTAACAATCAGTATTGAGAACTTGAATAGATGACACTTTAAAATGTTCTCATAATACAAGAAGGACTGCATATACAGAGAGTTTAAAAAGATAAAACTCTTAGTTGGCTTACAGGTATGGCAACTAGTATAGAACTTATATAGCAATATGTAAGCAGACTACTTAATTAAGCACCAAAAGTGCATGTGTAGCTAGTTGTAACCTCCAATGTAAGGTGAGCCTCTAGTGGCATGCCATGTTCTAACATACTTGAATAAAAATGTTATATCCTCAAGGCAGGGACTTTAACTTTAAAAAAAATATATATATCAATTTTAGCAAAAATAAAAATAAAATAAAAAAAAATAAAAAAAAATAAAAATAAAAATAAAATAAAAATAAAAAAAAATAAAAATAAAAATAAAATAAAAATAAAAATAAAAATAAAATAAAAATAAAAATAAAATAAAAGATTTTAAAATAAAAATTTTGTAATATTTATATTAAAAATTTTTCTTTTAAATAAAAATATTAAAAAAAATTTAATTAAAAAAATATAAGTAAACATTCTTTTAAATATAAAGAATGTGTTATTTTTGTTTGTTCCTAAAAATTTATTTATAATATTTATAATTTAAATATTATTAAAAAAAATTTATAAAAGTATAATAATTTTATAAAGTAGATAAATTGTCATCTTTCAAGTAATAAATTGAAAGTTTAAAATTTACTGTTTTTTATTAATTAATTGAAATAAAATATCTATAATTATAATTATAATAATATAACTAGTAGATTATATAATATTTATATAAGCTTGATTATATAGAAAGATGCAAATTAGTACTGAATAATACAAACTCAAGATAAGTTCTTATAATTATATAAATTCATAGAACTAAAAAAATAGAAACTTATTTGAAAAGACCTAAGTAAAGAGATAATATAAATCTTTAATAATATTATTATAAAGTCTAGACTTAAAAAACAAATATCAATATAAAAAAATCAGATAAGTAAAAATCTTTAGATAAAGAGTATCACCAATCAGGCCATCAAAATTCAAACTAAACAAAAAATATTAGACCAAACCAAATATATCAAGAACAAATTATAATCATATTAGAATATCTAAATTAAAAATCTAAGATCAAAACAGAAATATACTAAAATACTAGAAATATGTTATAAAATTGATACTAAGGCTTGAATAACTCTGCAAGAACATAACCTGTTAATGGTCTATAAAATGACCAGGTTAATTAACAAAAAGACACTTAGAGCATTACAGTTAAATACCATGCTCTAAATATGTAACAGCTTAAAGACACATAAAAGAAAAATTAAATATTAAATTAAATAACACTTAGATGTGTAGAAACCAAGCATTATTCATTTGATGCAATATAAGGATTAGAGAGTTTAATTAGGTAATCTTCTAGTAGATTATAAGTATAACAACTAGTATAGAATCTATGAATAGACTATTTAAATAGATAATCAAAAGTTGCATATGTGAATAATTGTACACTCATCCTTGTACAAGTTATATGTAATATATAATTAAACTTACAATAAAAACAATAACTGCTGTAAACATCAGTTTTAGCAAAAAGCAAAAAAACAAAAAAAAAGAAATCTGTTATTAGAAGACAAATTTATATGTTCAGACACAATTACGATGCTAAAAATTTTCGTTATTTCAAAATATTCGCTATACAAAAATTTGTTATCTCGAGCGTTGACTGTATTATAAAAATAATATAACTACCCATAATTTTGATTTATACAGTAGATCGAACACCTCAATTACTCTTGGCGTTCTCAAGCACCACCCTAGACGTAATTTCTAGAGATCGAAATATTGACAAATATTATGACGTAATTTTAGTTATTCTCGAAATTTTCGAATAGATATTATTGAGATTTGCTAATTATAGTGATATTCAATTGTTACAATAGATTAAAAAAAGCTTTTATCGATGATAAGTGTTTTATTAAATAAATGTAACCAAAAATTTATAAATAAAATAATGATAAAAAAATATCAGCCCAGCTGTTTTAATTAAAAATTCTATTCTATTCTATTAACCTATAAAAAAATAAATATATTTAATACACAAAATTATAAGATTTTAAATTTTTTTCAGATTCACCGTGATGAAATCACAGGTTTTTTATCGTTATATTAAATTCCATTGTTCGTCAATTATTTGTCATTTTTTCTCTCCATGATCTACCTTTGAAAAAAACGGCTATTATTAAAAGGTTAGAAAGTACCATTGATAAACTAAATAGTGTAAACATCCATTTAATTCCCAAATATTCCTCTAATGGTGCCTCAATCATAGAAACACCGGCCTCCACAAATAAGCGAATACAATGAAACACAGCTATTATTGATGCACTTTTACTTCTATTTGAATCCACTAAATATGTTGATATTGAATTGAAGATTATTTGTACTCCAAAAGTTCCAAGAGACCATAAAACTAAGAATACAGATATATGGATTTCTCTATCAAATAACCAACCATAAAGTATATAGACAACAGGGACTATAATAGTAGCAATCCAAATACTGTTAATTCGAACCTCAGGTTGAATTGGTTCATTATTGTTCTTTTGTCTACTTTGTTTCCATTTAATTACAAAATCATTATATTTCCCACCAATAAAACTGCCTAACATTAATCCGATACCTGATGGAACAAACATTATACCAATTGTTGAAGCGGAGAAACCATATTTCTTAGGAAAATTCTTTGGAACAACCAAAAGTTGAATTTGGACAAATGTATAAACTATGCTTATGTAGAGAATTGAAATTGTTACATTTGGATAACGTAATAATTTAAAGGGTAGAAATGGGTTAAATCTTTTCTTTGGTGAAGATGATTTTACTTCTTCAGTTTCAGATTCTTCGACATCAGATTCTTTTGATTTATTTGAATCTTTACTACGGAATGTTTCGAGCACAAATAAAAGTATTGCTATGTAAACAATTCCAGACATTATTGTTAAATACCAAAATATGGATCTCCATCCCAAATATTGTGTAAAATATCCTCCAAGTAATGGTCCAAGTAAAATAGAGAAGGTGTATATAAGATAAAAACATCCATAAGCAGATCCACGTTCTGAATTTTTAAAAGAATAAATAAAAAATATAAATAGAAAGAATAAAATCTTTAGGTTATTTTTAAAAGAATTCAATAATTACCGGTCAATTCATACATGTCGGCAATAACACCACTTCCAATTGCAACCAATGATGACGTTCCACATGCCTGGATACCGCGACCGACCATCAGGAACCAAATGTTTGGAGTAATGGCACAAATAATACATGAAGCAAGAATCAATGGCATGCATATTAAATAAACTCTACGTCTAGTTTCAAATGTATCAGAGAAGGCGGCCCAACCGATTTGCTGTTTTTAAATAAAGCAATCATTACTTTAACACGTGATTTAACCAAAAGTTAAAATTTTAATACGTAGGAAAACACTTACACCAAAACCCATAAAAAATATAAATACAGAGGCTATTGCAATATATCAATTAGGATTAAATAGCTCGAATTATACTACATTATATTTAATAAAGTCTTACCTAAGATGTTTACAAAGATTTCGGGAGCTTGAAAGTCAGAACAAATCTGTACAAGTGCCGGATATAGAATGCTGATAATGATAATCGATTAGATTAAAAAAGAGAAGAAAAAAAGAAGGAAAAACAATAAATCTAAACCTACGTATCAGCCATTGGAGATATCATAGCCGCGATAGAAACAATTAAGAGGATCAATCTCTTCCTCCAGATCGATAAATTTTTGGAATTGTCGAGTTTATTAGAATCTTCGATGTCGCTATTAGTGATGTTAATGGTATTAGAATCGGAAAATTCATTTTCTATAGGTGAAGGGTAATTGTTTGGATTATCAACTTCGACAACAGTTATCGAACTGACATTACGATCAATGTTTTGAGACATCTCAACGTTAAAAAATAGATTTTCCTTACAAAAGGGAAATACTACTAAGGGAATAAAGGAATGTGATAATATTTTGGTTGTTGGAAGAGAAGAAGAACGACTATAGTGAATACACGAATTCACTCATACCATTATATACACATCTATAGGTGCAATTGACGTTAAATTTTATTTGTTATTCTTTAGTATACAGTCGATACTGTCTAATTGCATATACTCTCTAAATACATAAAAAATTTTGGTTTAAATTATTAATACGTATAAAAATGATTCTATAATAAAAATGCATATATTATCTAGATAGATAAAAAATTTCTCGACAGATGGCATGCATAATACAATCGATACTGCCTAATTGCATGCCATCTGTCGAGAGAATTTTTATCCATTTAGCGTTAGATAGTATGCATTATAAGAATTAATAATTTAAAACCAAAATTCTTTATGCAATTAGAGAGTACGTATATGCAATTAGACAGTATGCAATTAGACAGTATGCAATTAGACAATATGCAATTAGACAGTACGTATGCAGTTAGACAATATGCAATTCGACAGTATCGACTGTACATATATTTCCTTTAAACTCAACATACGTATTTCCTTTAAAATCAGTGATGTACAGCACTTTTTTTTATTTCCTTATTTGTATTCTTGATCTCTACATATATAAATAATAAATACCCGCATCAAAAAAGTAACCTTAACTCATCCAAATAAGGAAATCGAAAGATGTAATCTCTGTTCATTTACTCGCATCTTTAGTTTTTTTGGTTTCGCTAGATCTAATACGTCTAAAGGTGCGTTGACCTAAATTGGTTTCAAAGGGATGTTTCGTCTGATTGGTAACTCAATAACAATGTATTTTTAAAACTATATAATATTGAATTTAACGATAATCAATAATGAGTGGATAAATTATCCAACTAATTGAATGTGGTTTAAGAAAAAAAAAACAATTACTTAACATTGTTTAAGAATAAACTTTAACAAGATATCTCTTTATATCAGAGAATGATCGATTTCTAACTTTAAACCATGAGATTATAAATAGTAATTAATAATTTTGAAACAAGTAATTTAATTTTTTTCTTATATAGAAAAAAAGGAAATTTAATTATAACAAAGAAAAGCTATTGTTATACATTAATCATAACCAACTCTTAATTTACCTCTATCTTACGAAGAATTAGTGACACGTCAAGGATAAGATTAGAAGTCACCAAAATGAATAATTCTAGGTTTGAAATTCCAATCAATTTAACAGGAAGGTTTTTTTCACAAATTCAATAACCTGATCACCTAATTTCTATTTAAGCACTTGAAGATTTGGTAGTGAGGCTACCCTTGAAGATTACAGACGCAGTTTTCGGGAAACGAGCCCTATTACAACCATCCAATTACGGTATAACAAGTTAACAGCAATTAACAACAGATGCCCAGAAGAATGGTAACGGTCATAAAGCTTGCATGCATCCATATTAAAGTTGTTTTGCTGATTTGCTTCACGTCATAGGATTCATCTTTTTCATAATAATGCTGTATCAAATAAAGCGCTTCATCAAGGTTTTGTGGAGTCCATAGTTTGTTGATGATAATTGCTTATCCTTTAATTTAATAAACACTTGGTCTTCAGGTTGACTACCTCCTTGGGAATGAAAAATGGTTTTATTAAAAGTAACAAAATCGTCGTTTTCATAGTTTCTAATTTGTCCAAATAAGTACCACGATAATGATCGCTAGGATTAGGGTCAGTGTTATATATGGGACAGTTTGGGACAAATTTGAGATTTTAGAGAAAAATGTTAATAACTAAGATTTTATTATGACCTTCCAAATAAAAAATGTTTAAAAGTCAATTTTGCATATGCATCAGTATTGTTTTGATTTAGCTTGCCAAGCTAAGAATTGAGGAATTGATGGGACAAAGTTGGGACGTCCCAGAGGGTCAGAATGTACAACACTGGTTAGGGTTGATCAGCCATGGAATTTGATAAATTAATGACAAGATTAATACTTTTATTTGTTTTCTAGCTCCTATTATTCTTACTGTTTCTACCTAATTTTCCAGATGAATCCGATCCCAACCTGGTACACGTATGTCTAGGTGCAATTTTTTAGGGTATCTTAACTTTATGTAGGAATATCGATTTACAGTAAAGATAAGGATGTTATGAGTACATCTATTTATCCATCAATACTATCAAATACCCATAACACGTAATTAATGAATTTTAAAGAATTAGGGCTAGGGTCCGCGTTGAGGTTAAGATAAATTGGGAAGACTGGTTTATGTAATGCTACAAGATAAATTTAGACTGCTATTTTCTATATTTTTTGCATTTTCCTCTTTTTTTTGCTTTGTCGGGATGATCAAAATACTCTATTTGATTGGTCAATCATCACGCTGATGGTAACGCGGGATGTTATCAGTAATGATGCCTGACGAATGACGAGACCTTTCGTCAAGTGATTCTGAGTGACGAATTGACGATCGACGAAACCTCGAAATCTATGACGAATTGATGAAACCCTTGATGAATAGATTTGATAACATAACATAACGAAATACAGTCGACTCTCTTTCAACAAGCTTCTTTATGATAACCTTTAAATATGCTAAATCTTAAATCTTTTAAAAGTAACATTATTTAATAAAAATTTCGATAGATTATAACTGCAGAACTTATACACAAGCAATAAAAACTCCTAAAACTAAATTGCCAATCAGTAATTTTCTTCTGCTTTATAAGGATTAGTAAAACAAAATAGAATTTTTTGTTAATTTGCGACTATATCAAGAGTAACTATATCGAATCTGATCACGTGCGAAAGAAGAAAATGAAATTTTACATATAGTAGGGATAACCATCGCGATAAGGTAGTTAGTAAAGTAGTACTGTACGATTGTACAAATATGTGCGGACGTACGAAAATTGAGCAAAATTTTGATCGTATGTACGGTTAACATGTTCATAAAATCAATTTATAAGTCCATTATTTAAGTATATTAGTATCTTATTAAGAAAAATTTTTGGTTTTGAAAACTTTTAGGTGATTGAGCCTAAAGTTAGTAATATTGCATAAGGGTTTATGATTATGACATTCAGAACAAAGCATTTTTCTATAACCACACATGAAAAAAGAACGATACTCATACTTTCCCTAACTCTAAACATTAAAAAACGATTTACTTGTAAAAGATTGACAAGGATGTGACGAATCATTGGGTGTGGCTAATAAGCATAATGGAAAATCCATTTAATTGATTGTATAAAAATATAATTGATTATATGGGGTGACATCAATAGAAATGGGACAAATTTATTAGATATATTTGTTCCATTTCTATTGATGTCACCCCATATGATAAAATCGTCAACGAATCTGATTATATTTGATTAAATTTGCCAAAAGCAAGTAGCATCGAATAATAAAATTTCTTTAAATTTTCATCGGTTGTTTGCTATATAAATTTATGACTTGCAAGTAGTAATTCATAAATTTTTATAACAAACAGACAATAAAATTTTAAAGAAATTTTATTCTTCGATGCTATCTGCTTCTGGCCAATTTAATCAAATATAATCAGATTCGTCAGCAACTTAACGTATAATCGATTGTGTTTTCATATAGAACATTTACTATAGCAGCCAATGAAATTTCAGAGATCGACAACCAATCAAATGGATTTTCAATGCTTACTTATCACCCCATGATTCGTCACATCCTCATGCCGAATGAAAGAGGAGACCTAATCCTTTACAAGTAAACCCTTTTTAATGTTTAGTGTTAGGGCAAGTGCGAACATTGTTCTTTTTTCGTGTGAGGTTATAGGAAAATTGGCTTTGTTTCGAAAGAATTTTTTCTTTTACAAACCGTACGATTTCCACATGTCCGTCCCAATTTGCATTTCCGTACCATATTAATTTACTATATACCGATCTCTATAATCTCCAAGACTAATGTTCTAATCCTAAATACACTTTGCTTACAAAATTTAATTTCCTTTTTTGGAGGTCGCTTAAAGCCAGGTATATTATGAGATTTTCCGATGCCTACGACCAATCAAAATCGCAAATTTTTGTTTACACAGATCAGCCCTACGAAGCAAAAATGGAAAAATACAAGAAACGAGTGTCTAAACCCAATTTGGCGTATTAAGTAAAAATGTTGGAGGACGATTTTACATACCGAATGTTTAACGTCCACTCACAGTCCAGTTTTTTTAGTGACTTTATACAGTTATATATATAGATCACGATGATAATCATCGTGATCTCTATATATAAAGTTAGTTTAAAAAAAGGGACCGTGAGTGGGACTTTTGGTATAATACTTGTAATATTAGCCTATACGGGCCTTAAACTGACCTTAATCTTGACATAAATAGTAATTTGTGATGTACCTGGTTTTAAGCTCCCCTTTTTAGGAATTGTATTACTCACAAAAATAAGTACATCAGTTAACTCTTCTAAAAAGATTTAACATATCATAAAGAAGCTTGTTCGAAGAGAGTCGACTGTATATCAATTACGTTATCAAATTAATTCGTCAAGAGTTTCGCAAATTCGTCATATATTTCATAAATTCGTCATAGTTTTCGTCAATCATCAGGGGTTTCGTCAATCGTCAGGGTTTTGCCATGACGAAACTTTCGTCATCGCAAAAATAATTTCTTCAGTTATTAAACTCATTCGGCACCAGTGTTTCGGGCGAAACTTAAAAAAGGAAATTATAACAATGCACTCGATTATTAATTATTGTTATAATTTCCTTTTTTGGGTTTCGCCCGCAACACAATGAGTTACACCTAGGGATGGTAAAAAAAAATCGATTTGAATCACGTGATGTTTATGACCTGAGGTTTAAATTTATTCGGATCATGGCACATCGGTTTTCTGTGCCAGGTTGTGGCGCAGGCAAATTTTCTGAAGTTTATTAATGTTAGAGTTAGCATTTTGAATAAAGTTAAAGGGTTATATATTTATATAGTAAAATAATCTAAGAAAAACTTTTTATTA
>CAJVQA010009172.1:0-12309 GCA_910591915.1 Cetraspora pellucida
ATACTGCACATATGTTACTATTTTATAAATTACTTAATAAAGATACAAGCAAGACTTCATCTTAAAAAAAAAAAAAACATTTCTGACTATTTAAAGTTAAATTTTTATTAATTTAACATCTTTTAGTTATCTAATAAAAGTTGTAGAACTAGTTTTTGTGATTTTAATGATAGTAAGATTGGTAAAATTAGTTAGATATATAGAAAATTATAAGCAATTTAAGTTTGATTTTTTCTATAAAACTATAGGAATCATGATTTCTGTATTAATATATTTTAATATATTTTATTATAAAAAATCTCTTCCAGTTTTTATTCTCTTTCTATCATGAATTGTCAATTAATCTAAAACTTACTAAAAGTAATATTAAGTTTTAATTAATATTATACTTTATATAAATTAGGTTTAACAGTTGCTTAGTAGTTAGTAAATTAGCAGTTTAATAGATTAAAATCAGATTTAGTATTAGAAAGTTAATTACAATATTATTTTTAGTAGATTATATAGTATTAAATTAGATTTAATATATTAAGATTAACTAGATTAAAGTTTGAATTAGGGTTAGAAAGTTAAGTAACAAGTTAGTAGATTAAAATTTAGATTAGGTTTAGATTAGAGTTAATTAATAAGATAAGTTAATTAGTTAATAAATTTTATAATAATTAGCAAGACAGCAGGTTAAGATATAAAAAATTATAATAATTAGACAAGGTAATATATAATAATTATATAGTTTGTATATAGTGAATTGTAATTAACAAGTTTGTATATAGTTGATTGTAATTAGTAAGTTTGTATATAGCAGATTATAATATTTAGCAAGTTTATATATAATGGTTATATAGTAATCAGTGAATTAATATAAGATTAAAGTTAGATTTATAGTTAGTAAGTTAATTAATAGGTTGCATAGTAATTAAGCAAGTTAATTAGTAGGTTGTATTGTAATTAAACAAGTTAGTTATAGTTATATAATAAGTTATAATTAGCAAGTTAGTATATAGCAAGTTATATAGTAAGTAACAGATTAGTTTTAGTAAATTATATAGTAGTTAGCAAGTTAGTATGAGAATAAAGTTAAGTTTATAGTTAAAAAGTTAGTTAGTAAATTAATGTTAACAAGTTAGTTAGCAAGTTATAAAATAATTAGCATGTTAGTTAGTATATAACAAATACTGTATTGCACTGCCTTTAGTACTCAGTGTAACACAATTTTTTACATAGTGAAAAATTAAAAATCATATATATTACACAATTGTTTACATGTTATACATAAATAATATTGTAAAAAATTGATCTGCATTATTTGTTACACCAGGTACTAAAGATAGTGCAATACGATAAAAATAAGTTAATATATATTATATAGTATAGGCCACATATAGCTGTAGCTATAGCTAAATTTTCTCTTTATTAAAAATTATATAATTTTTAATAATATCTTAAGGTAACTACATTTTTTAATATTTTTATATTTAGGCCATACAAAATTAATTAATTGGTTTTCATAACCCGGCCGGGTCAAAATTTAAAAGTTTATAAAAAATTTTTTTATATGTTTTAATAACCGGGTGGGTTTTTAAAAAAAAAATTTCAAAAATTTTATAAAATTTATATATGAAAAATTAAAAAAAAAAGCCGGCCGGCCGGGTCTGATCAAAAATTTCATGTTATGAAAACCAAGATATTAAATTTGTGTGGCCTTATATAAATAATTTTTTTAAAAAAAATTTAATAAAAAATATTTTGATAATCACTTAACCAAATTTAATAAAATTTTTTATTTAAATTTTACAAACGACCAATCAGAAAATGAGAAACTTGGCGAATTGAATTTATAACAATACCTATAAATAAATCAAACATCCGCGACTGATTAATCCCCTTGAAGACTGGTTTTCCTAGTCTATCCTCATATAAGAGACGTCTGATATGGAATAAAAAAATGAAAATTTGTAATTCCAATGTAAGGGAATAGAAAATAGTATAATAATATATTAGCATCTGGAGCAGGGACGGTGAATGCTTCCACTCCATTTTATTCAGATATCAATTGACCAATCAAAACTTGCATTAGTAACTAGATTCAAGTTTTAATTGGTCAATTGATATCGGAATAAAATGAAATGGAAGTATTCACCATCCCTGATCTGGAGTAAATTACTGTCTTAGTAATTATCCAATATTTGCCAACGATGATTTTACCATCAATGACTGCATCGATATGAGGATCCAAAATCACCAAAATCAAACTAGAATCTCGAAATCATTAAATATCTGTCACTTAGAATGAGATTGGATTGGTTTAACCTATCTGACTTTAGCTCAAGTGTTCTATAATTAAAAAAAACAAGTGTACTAATACTGTGATATTTTCTGAGGAGAATTATATAGCGATAGCGCGCGATCTGATTACATATCAGCAAAATTTTTTTCAATCGATTAATTATCACATGTTATTAATTTGATTGGTTAACTACATAATCTGGTAATGAAAATTATATCGATACATATCAATTTATATTCATATTTGAATCTAGTGAAAAAAATAGATCTAGGGCATATATTTGGATAAAGCAAGTCTACCGAATTGTATTAAATTGATAATCATCCAATGATTAGTCACTTAAAAATTCTTAACTTTTCGATTAATTGATTTTGATTATATAACTACCTCAGTCTTGATTTAGCACAATGCAACAGTAATTTTTATTTGTTTCTTAAACAAAAAAGGGAATTAACCTGTTGACATTTTGAAAATGTTTGCACATGTCATTAATTCAATTATTACAGTATTAACGTTATTATCCCAAATCGGGAACATGAAAAATGGTTTCAGAATTGACGAAAATGTAGTATAGAGGTTGGTGGAAAATATTTAAAGAAATAATGTATTTTTATTCTAATTGTATTAATAAAATATTTAAAGTAATTACATGGCGATAAAACTTCTTAATTCACCCCACATAATAACCATTCTACGGCTAATATGTCATCCATTTCATCTTCAGTAACTTCAGAGGTTAGTTTTTGTTCTGATTCATCATCGGACTCTTCAAATATAGACTCCATGAAAATTATCTCTTGTAAGAAATTGTCAACAGTAATATTAATTATTGTTTGTCTATATTGTTCAGATTTCTTCACGTCATCGTCATGTTCGAATTTATCATCTTGGGGTGATAGTATTGCCGTTTCTGTGGCATCACTAACGATGGAGTTATTATCATGGGTCTCCTTAACGATTGCGTTAGTATTATCATGGGTTTCCTTAACGATTGCGTTAGTATTATCATGGGTTTCCTTAACGATTGCGTTAGTATTATCATGGGTTTCCTTAACGACTGCATTAGTATTATAATTGGTTTCCTTAACGATTGCGTTAGTATTATCGTGGGTTTCCTTAATGACTGCGTTAGTATTATCATTGGTTTCCTTAATGATTGCGTTAGTATTATCATGGGTTTCTTCTTTGGGTAATATCTCAGGAATCTGGATCTTGATATATTTAGGTTTATTCACTAACGCGCTCTTTGTTGATGTATTAGACAAACGAGTGCCATTTTCATATTTGCCTTTTGATGGTATTCTTAATTTAGATAATAGTTTTGTAAATTTCCTTTCTTTTTTCTTTTCAGTGAATTTATTATTTGGTGGTGATGATGTGTTTAAGAAATCAATCAAATCTTGAGTATCGAATCGTTTAGGTGGTTTTTCAAAATTTATAATATCATAATCATCATCAATGTCTAATGGATCAGTTTTTGATTTTTGTCTATTATAAAGTTTATCAGTATCCTTGTTTGCTATTGATCTATTACGATAAGCAGTACTTAAATTATCCAAGGATTTGCTGTGATGAAGAGTACTAGTATTATTTGATGGTATCATAATGCTCGATGTTGACAGTCTTCCGGAAGGGATAAGAGGAATATGACGTGGCTTGACACTATTGGTCGGATTAGATGTAGCACGTTCGAGAGTCGAACCAGATTTATTGTTAAATATTCGTTTTTGTAAAAGATCAACTTTCGAATCCTTCCGTCTAAGTTTACCCGTTGACTTATTAAAAATTTCATCTGGATCTGAATTTTTCAAAAACTCAAACAAACTTTCTTTAGGTTTTTTCTTTACGCCCATAAACTCCTCAAAATCATCATCATCTTCTTCGTTCTCTTGTGATTTAGGTGAAATCAATCGTTCGCGAGCTACTGGCTCACGAGGTTCGAACTTCCGAGGCTCCTGTTTTTGTGTCTACCAAAATATATAAAGTACATAAAGTACATGAGAATAAAGATATATAATACAATAAGAGATAACATTTCACCGACTCACATTCATTTTGCCGACTATAAATAGGTATATATTAACATTATAGTCATAATTACCTCAATGGTTTTCATCCTATTTGATGTCAGAGAAACCTTCAATGTCAAATTTTGGTTGGTGGAAATTAAATGTTCAAAGCTAATCATCTTGTCTATATCATCCTATCAATAATTTGTGTATTAATGATACCGCATTATTATGAAAATAAATATTTTAATGAATGCTTACCAAACTAGATATGCTTTTAATATCTCGTTCCTTAAATTTACTCTTTTCTGAGCGGGTTCTTGAACTCCTAGATTCTAAACTTGCTCTTCCATTACTATTATCATTAATTGTTCTATTTGGAGAAGTAGGACTCTTACTCCACAAAACGTCATCGGTGGAAGTTTTCCGTGATCTGACACCCACTTCATTATGTAAGCCTTGTTTAGTTGGACTACTAGGTGATATAGCCTCTGGTGATTGAGACATGATATCATCCTTAGTTGGACTACTAGGTGAGATAGCTTCTGGTGATCGAGACATGATATCATCATCCTTAGTTGGATTACTAGGTGAGATAACTTCTGGTGATCGAAATATAATATTACCACCTTGGGTTGGATTATTTGGAGATATAGCTTCTTGCGACAGAAACATAGTATTACAACCTTAATTATTATGAAGTTATGATGAGATTAGTTGATGTTTGTCTAGTCACATCAATCATCTTAATATCTATTAAATAAAAAATAAACGAACTAATGGATTTACAATATTACCTGTAGCATTTTCTGACAAAGGTGTCTTGGGTGATAGTGGTGATAATGTAATATTTGAATCCGGAGATTTTGGTTGTATTGACAATGTTTCCTGTGTAAATAAAGACGATTAAATCAACATATATATTATACATATTCTAAAAGAACTATATATAGATTATTTATTTAAAAGACATACCTCCATTTTTTCTTTTAAGTTAGTCCGTTGAAATACAGTTAAAATTTGATTATCTGTCAATGCCAAATAAACCTCATTGGCTTTCGCCACAGTTGCATCACCTTGTTGCTTCAGAGCCTTAGCCACTAGTATTAAAATATGTTCACCAATATATTCTAACACAGCCGTCATATAAATTGCCAAGCTTGGTGAAATATAGATCCCTTCACAATTATGCAAACCAGGCATTGTGCTAGGATCACGATCATTGATAGAAAAACTTTGTTCACTTAAAGTGCTATAATATTTACATTTTATACGAAATTGTTCTAAAACTTTTTGTACTGGATATGGATCAAATAATTCTACGTTTTTTTCTAAAGTTTTATCAAAATTCCCACTTTCCATAAAAGTCTTTAATTCAAATTCAGCTTCTTTAATCGAGTTTTTACCCAAATTGGTAGGTAACACATGAAATATTGCTAGTTTTATATTTTCCAGACAAAGAGAACGAGAAGAATCCACAAGTAAGTATAGGAATTCATCAAGAAAATTATTTATTACTGATAAAGCTTCAGGTGAGATTCGGTAAGGTGTGATATCTGCTATAATAGTGTTGGCAGCCCGTTGGGAAATATAAAAGGTATCTTCATAAAATGAAGAAATCGATATTAGATTATTAATTAATAAAGGATATATATATAATTAGGAAATAAAATTAGGGAATAGATAATTGTAATATACACCCGGTGGACAAAAGTATACGTTCATTATTCTTGAATAACGAACTAATATTGATCAAGTATTTTACTATAAAATTTTTGGTTTGACGCATACTTTGTCAACCGATTGTAGTTGGCTTGAAACGAAAATACAAAGGTTCGCTTCATATTGTTGCAGAAATGTTTCTTTAAACAAACAAATCAATGCGGTATACAAACAACACAAATCAACATTGTACATGTTACATAATTCACTAATGTTTACACACTTTTCGACAGGTCTTCAACCATTATCGAAATTCTTCGTCTTTGTCTTTGCTCGGAATTAGAAAGAGTTTATAAAAGGAATAAATGTAAGAAAAAAAAAAGGTGCGTACGATATATACTTATAAAAAAAAAACTTTTTTGAAGGATTCAAAAAGGACACAAATTATAAATTGTATGCATTACAATAATTTATAAACAATTACGTCCGTTACGTATGTAAATTATAACCTTTTTTAGTGAAACAAGAGTTTTCCTTTGTCGATCAGACAATAAATAAACATCTTCCCCAATTTTGGATTGACAAGATCAAAATATCATGTGAAGTGTTATTCCATATATATTCGGCGAGATTTAATAATAACGGCAGCAATGACTTCTATTTATGTGAGTTATTTTGTAATATTTTTTAGATCCAAAAATATTTTTTCTAATTTTAATGATAATTTCAATGTGTAGTAGAGTTTAATCGGTTTTATATTTATATGTTAAACCCGATTAGGGCCGGTTCTGAACTCATTCGGTGAGTTCCATACGGATCGGATCGGGCGGATATTTTAAAGATCCGGATCCTATACTAAAAAAGTTGTATTTGAATAATATAGAAAATCAAGATCTGATAAGATTCGAAGCAAACTATACATTATAAGTTACGTAACAATTGCTATTCTAATTATTCTAATTGCAAATCTTTGAGGAATGCAGTAGGGGCATCTCAAATTAGGAAATGGTTACACTATTTTACAAATATGTTTTACAATATTTCTTTAAAAAGCTTAACCTTTTGAATCTTCAACTTTTTTTGTTGAAATAACATTTTAATTGGTTAATTGGTCAGTTTAACGGATGATTTGTGTAAAGTTAGTGACCAGGGAATACATTTAATGATTTCTTATGATTGGTTACGGGTTTTCACTCTCATGCACTTATTTATTATAAAACTCGCATTTGGCGGTTCGGCATTTATGTTTTTATTATGTTTATAAATTGTTCTAAGTTTTTAAGTTTATATATATAATTTTTAACACAAAATTTTTCACGTTAGAATTAGTATTTAGGGTTAAAATTAAGGTTTGAGAAGGGTTTTTGGCGTGGAACATTTTTGTACTTAGAACACCCAGCACCGATTAATTAGCTAGTTTTTGAAATAAGATATTCATAAGTATAAAATACAATAAGTACATTTTAGAGATGTGACACGGGTCAACGGGTTATACAGGAAGTTATAAAGTTTTTGAAGTTAACCCTTAAAAGTTAGTATAATGACTCTTTATTGGATCTATTGGTATAGAATACAGCCTGTACTCCAAATATTTAAATCGGATTTAGTATTGAAAATTTTCTCAACCTTGCTCGTAATTTGAGTTTGTTCATTTTCTACGACTGAAAAGAAATTATAGCAGATCAGCCCGAAATTAAAGGTTGTTCCGCAAAACCGAACCGAATACCCGGTTCGGGTCCAGGTTCGAAATTCTACTCGTAACTAAGTAATAAAATTATATGCGGAGTCCACGCATGTACTTTACTCATACCCATATGGATGTAAAATTTCTGTAATTTATGTAATTTTGTGTAAGGTTCGGTAAATTGAAATTGTAATTTTGAACACATGACATTTAGTTTTTGAGATCAAATTTTCGGCGATTTAGGAGTTACAACTCGAATCGTACATTCAAATCAAATAATGCAATAATACTGGCCGAAAATTTTGTAAATCTGGTACTTTATGTATGACGTATGGAAATTACACATGAAATTTGATTTACGTAAAATTACATGTAACGTAAAATTATAATTTATGTAGCACAACCCTATTTGCCCAATTTTTTCGGTTTTGATTCAGAACTTTAAAAAACCCTCCCGGGACCGTCCATGAGGAACACTAGAGCTGGCACATAAAGTATAGTAATGTTGCCAAGCCTTTTGTAATGCAGGTGCAACAATCATGTGTTAGTGTTCTAATTAACATAACAGACTGGACAAACATAATGCAAGTGCATAGTGAAAATCACAAATCAAATTTTTATTTATAATTAAAATTTTTTTTTTTAAATATTAATGGTGAGGCCTTGCCTCTATCTTTATTGAATATTCATATAATTAAAATTTTTAAGATTTGCATGTAATATTAAAAACTATAGAAAAGTTGTCATCTTTCACCTTTAATTCCTTTTATAATATTTATTTTTTTTTGATTTCATAAATACAAAATATTTAATTAAAGGTATCTTTACACAGTGACAACATTAGAATTTTGGGTTGCTAATTAATTGGTTTCTTTTTCATAGGCACATACTGTATCATCACTAAATAATGCTTCAGGGTGTTATTAGAGGTACATTGCTTGAAGAGAGTTAATAATTATTTTAGCCAAAGACTTTTAATAATCAAAAATTATGATTTTTATTTATTTAAATTAATAATTAGCTCTCTTCAAGCAATGTGTCTTGATACAGTATATGAATGCATGAGAGTGAAAACCCGTAACCAATCATAATAAATCATTAAATGTATTTCCTGATTTTCACTCTCACGCACTCATATATGAAAAATTGTTATAAAATTTTGACAATAGATTTGTATAATGCAGATCTAATTAAAAATTATACTGATACATAGTGTGAGCGGTAGAATGGTATCGTCGGAAGCTCGTTGAAAGAGGTGATCGGTGTGGCGCAGTAACAAATTAACGGCTATGTCGATCACCTACCTAAAATGGGTTTACTGGTAGTATACGTACGCTGTATACTCTGTATCTGATATCAGTGTAATAAGGGGAATCAGTGGGATATAATATAATTATAATAATCGGTATAAACATTATAATCAGTATAATTAGTATAGACATTATAATAAGTATATACGGATAATGAATATAAGTGCTATATCACGAATAGAGTGTATAACGTGCCTTATGTAAAAGAAAGTAAATAATAAAGGCTACGAGCCCTACGAAGAAAAATCGTTCGTGATCTAAATAAAAATTTGTCCCCTAATAATAATATCCTGCTTTCATTATATAATAATAATACCTACAATCATAATTCATCCACTCGCCAAATATAACACGCCTCTTCGATTAAGCCCGACTTGTAGGTTACATGGCGTATCCGATTGAGAAGCGATGACTCGTCATTTCGACCGTGTCAATAGAAAAACTATCCCTTTTTCTTTAATTCCTTTTACAATATTAACCATTTTTTAATTCTATAAACATGGAGTATTTAATTAAAAGTGTTTTTATATAGTAACAATATTATAATTTTTATATATCTTTTAGTAATTAACTAAATCTTGTTTATAAATTTATTCTAATAAAAATCAATTAGATTGCTAGCTTTAATTAAATAAATATTGTTAAAATATAATAAAGTATATTTTAAAAAAGGTATTTACTAATTTTATAAATAAAATATTATTAATATTCATTTAAGATTCAAAAAATTTGATAATTTAAATTAGATTTATATGTTATTTTGCTATGTTATCAGGTAAAAAAACTAATAAAAATTTTGTTTTTTTCTTAAAAATTCTATTATTTTCTAATTGTTTAGTAACTTTAAAGTTATTAAATATTTCATAATATATTTTTTAAAATTTATTATTTAAATCTAAAAAACTAAATTTGTAATTCTTTATATTGTACCAATTAAATAGTTTTTTAACTACTACTAATGCATTATAATATTTTATATATAAAATTTAATAAACTTATATATAAAAAAAATTATTAATTTTAATATTAAATTAACTTTTTTAAAATTTTTTAAAAAAATTATGTTATGTTAATGCTTTTAATAACTTGAATATATTTAACTATTTATTTAATAAGTTCTAAACAGTAGGTTTAGAATTCAAATCTTATCAGTAGTAAAATTTAAAAAAAATAGTTCTATTTTAACAACTTGAATAAAATATTTAAAATTATAACATTGTAATTCTGATTGTATTAAGACTAACTTTGAAAGTATGCAATGTTATATAAATAAATTTAAAAAGTATATATTTTATAAAAAGTCCTGTTTGAAAATTTTAAGTAAAAAGATAATATAATCTTTAATAATACTATTTGTAAAAATCTTAATCTAAAAAAAAAAATCTGAGCAGATAACTTGTATAAGTAAAAATCTTTAAATAAAAAAAATTTAAATATAAAATTAAATTATGCAAAGCTTATTAAATTAGTAGTATAAAAGAACTTGTGAAACTAGACAAAACATTTAATAAAGTTGTAAAAGAAATACTAAAGTTATATGAACTTTATAATAGTATAATAGTTTAATAATTAGTTCTAATTGTAAGTATAAAAAATTAAAAAAGTTATTTTAATACTAAAAAAAAATATTAGATTTAATTTATAAAATAACTTAAATACTAATTTTTTAAAAGCCTAATTAATTAAAAATTAGTTCAAATATAAATTTAGATAATATTTTATTTTTTATCTTAAAAAGTTTTTATTAGCTACTATTAACTTTTATAAATCAACTAATTTTTAAAAAAAATATTATAAAACTTTTAAACATACTAACTACTATATATTTACTTGTACTAATTCTAAATATTTTTATTTTAAATTAACTAATTCAATAAAAAAATAAAGAAAAAAATTTAATAATAATTAAAAAACTAATTCTAAACTATAACCTATATATAATTTATTTGTATTTATAAATATATATATATATATATTTTCTCTTTGATAGTCTTGTAAGTTCTTTCATGTCTATATAATTTTTAAACAATCTTTTCAATATTTAAAGTCACTAAACCTTAACCTCCTTTAGTCTATATTTTTAAACTTTTCAAAAGTGATCTGTCATACTAACTTTTATCAGAATTAAAAGGTTTTACCAAATTGGGTTCTAACTTATATTCATTACCAAGTAGTTTCTTAATCACAAATTACTTGTATTTTCTAGAAATAAGTCTGTCTAATAACATTCTAGGTCTCTGATGCTATAGTGTTGTAGTTTTCTATTTTTAAAAATGCAACTTTACAATTGTTGTCACTAAAATTTAAACTGACAACCTTGTTATTTGTAATTTCAAAGCATAACATAACCATTATATTATTAATCCTAAAAGTCATAAAAAATATATTAATA
This sequence comes from Cetraspora pellucida, assembly GCA_910591915.1. NCBI lineage: Eukaryota > Fungi > Glomeromycota > Glomeromycetes > Diversisporales > Gigasporaceae > Cetraspora > Cetraspora pellucida. The sequence goes on from CAJVQA010009172.1 coordinate 11,345, forward strand.
CATCTTATAAAACTTATTTAAAAGAAATTAATAATAAATAAATTTTTTTAATGTTTTTATATTCTATATTTAAAAATAATATAAAATTATATTTATTAAACAAATTTTTACTTTAATTTAAATAAATTAACAACAAAAGCAAAAAAATATAACTGCTTTACTAATATTATCAAAACTAATTCAAAATGACAAGCTTTTTACTTGTATTAATATTTAACTAGTTACCAAAACATTATTACAAAAACTATAATATTAATAAAATAAACAAATAATAAATAATCAATTTTCTTATCTTTAAACTTATTAATACTAACTTATATATATATAATTATATATTTTAAATATATTGATAACAATCTTCTATTTAATAATATCTAAATTTTATAAAAACTTAGTTTTATTAAAAGTAAAAACAAATTTATACAACAAATTTAATATTTAATTTGAAATATTTATTTTTATTATAAAATCACTTTTTATTAAAATAAATAAAAAACTTCTTTTACTAAATATGTATTTTACAAACTTGTAATACAGTTATTATTTTATTAAAAAATATATTTATAGAAGTTAATAAGAAAAATAATATAAATAAATAAATTTTTAATAGTTAACTCTTTTTACTAATTACTAAAATACAAAGTTTGCAGAAACAAACCCAAATTTTATAGGAAAACTAGTATCAAAATAATATTCAAAGGCTTAATAAATTAGAAAGAACTTCTAAAATAGACTTAATAGGTATACTAGAAAAAAAAAAGCCAAACAACAAATAAAAAAATAACAAACTCAATAAATAAACACTGAAAAACAAATTTTGAGAAAACAGTTAGAGATCTGCAACCTGGGCTCGTGCCTATGCCCAACAAAAATTTAGGTATGGGCATAGACATGAAAGCTTTGGCATGGGCATAAATGCTAATATAAAAATTTGGCATAGGCATGAGCATAGGCACAAAAATTTG
>CAJVQA010009173.1:0-12306 GCA_910591915.1 Cetraspora pellucida
CTTCTACTTTCTCCAATAAGTTTTCCGTTTTTGTTGGTGTGAAATTCGGTACAAGTGATCGTCGGGGAGAGTTGTGCCTTCTTTGAAAGAGTAAAATTAGGATAATAAGTATTAGGTAATATATATATGAAGTTAAGAGTTGGGTAATAAAGAATTTTATTAATTAAGTTATATTTATAGCAAGTGTCAAGATCATGCAAATTATTAAAGATAATTTGGTTAGTAGAAGTTTGAATAATTTGATCAAATAAAGATAAATTAGCACAAGTGCACTAGTAAAAATAGAAATTAGATAAGTTACAAAAGAAGCAAGTAGTATCTAAATATTGGTTTAGATAAATAGTATAATATAATAAGTATATTGGCAACTCATTAAGAAGAATTTTTGTTTTAAAAGATTTTAGTTGATTAAGTCTAAAGTTAGTAATATTGTATGAGAGTTTTTGATTATAATTAAAGTAAAGCCAAGTAAATCTCCAATTAATGTCTTGGTTGAAATATGACCACTTATTGTTTCATTTTTGTAATGCCTATATAGCTAAGATGTGAGCTTTACAGATTTGTTTAATGAAGTATCTTGTAGGAAGTTCTACATAATGGTGTCTTATTAGAGAATATAATAAGGGTTGTAAAGATTTGTGTAGTTAAATAAAAGAAGTAGTAATAGTAAGTGTTGTTTAGTGAGAGAGTCTGCTTGCTCATTGAGATAGTTATCTAAATATGCCTGTACTTTGTAAAAGGTAATTTGTAATTTATATGATTTAATAATGTTTAGAAAAATGTACCAAATTGGCTATGAATTAAATTTGAATAACTTGTTAGGGTGGATTGACTTAAGTTGAAGATAATTAAATTTAGAAATTACTAATTAAGAGTTAGTAAAGATATTAATAATACAGTTTCGAAAAGCAGTTGAAATTGCAGTAATAGTTAAGAAGAGTTCTGCTTTGTAAAATGAAAACCAAAATTTAATTTTAGCAAAGAAGAAATTAATATTTTAATTATTATTATTGACTTGAATCCAACTAATACCCATTATGCATTGGTTAGTACTAATGTCAATTACAGATTTGTCAGTATAAAAAGATAGTTGCTAGTAAAAGAAGTTGTGATATAAAATAGATATAAGTTTGTTAGTAGATTTGCTTAGAATAAAAATTTCAAAAGTGATAGAGTTGATAATAGAGATATTAGATAAAGAAAAAATGTGAGTTAGATGTTTGACAGCTGTAGAGCAGATAAGGTTCAAGTAATTGGTATTGAGATTAAGTTGGTGCTTTGAGTTAGTTCTGCCAAGAAGTTGTATAGAAATAATTGCAGAAACTTCAACAGTACAGGTTTGGTTAATTCTATGAGAATTAAGATGACATTCTGTATATTGTTTGTAGCTGACAAGAGGTAAAGAGTAAAATCTTGTGTAGTTTAAGTCTATATTAGAGGTTCAATAAGTAATAGAATAGTGATTAGAAGATGAAAAATATTTTTATATTTTCCTAATAATAATTTCATTGTTGTAGTATGAGAGTAGTCAAAGTTTGAATTTAGTAAGTTTTTTTAAATATATTAATAGTATAATAAATATAAGAGTTGTGGCCTAATAATTAGTAATGTGATAAAATATTTTGATAATAAGAGTGTGCTAAGATTGTATTTTCTAAGTATGAGAACCAGAAGGGTTTTCTGCCTTTAGGTAAGTATAATAATCTTGGTAAGAAATGTTTTTAGTCAAGTAAAGTGCTGTTATCTGCAGTGCAGAGTTGTTCAAGATATATAATATTTGATTGTCTAAGTTGTTTTTTAAAGATTGGATATTTTGGATGCTGTGATAGAATAGACTCTAGTGATTGGCTGCTATTACTAATTGTATAAGGCCAAGTTAAGTTGAAATTAACTAAGATAGTTAATCCAAGATGAGAAAGGAGTTGAGTAATTTTAAAATTTAATGAATGTCTGTTAGGACCATCTATAGTAGGCTTGGAGTGATATAGTATACTAGTAGGGACTATAGATTGTTTTGTAACTGTTGAAGTCTAATTTAAGTTGTAATACCAAGAAAATCAGGATTGTTAATTCATTGAAGATAGTTAGAAATGTTGTATTGAAGTTGGATATTCCAGATATTATGTATAGTATATAGAAATAGATTAAGCATTGTACTGTTTGGTATAGATCTAGAAAAATGAAATTTGTGTTTAGCTACAGTAAGGTATTTAGATAAGATTTGGTTGCATATAGTGCAAGAAAAGATTATATTATGAAGTCTGTATTCTAAAGTTGGAATAATAACTGTATTGATAATGTAAGCAATTTGTTTGTCAATAATTTTCTTTGTATTGGCTATGTTAATAAGGCTAAAGGCCTCTTCTTTTATCAGTTTGATAGTTTGAGAGAGTTTGTTGTTAAGTGCAAACCAACATTTAAGAAACTTGAATAGTTGGTTTTTAGAAATAAAGTAAATTAATAATTCAGAGAATCACAAAGAGAATGTAGAAGAATTTGTAGCTAGGATAGACTTAGTTGGATTAATTTAGATATTAGCCATATGGTAGAAGGAAGTAGCAGTTTTGATTATTAGATTAAATTCATCTTTAGATTTTGCAATCCAAAGAGTATTATTCATATAGGCTAGAACTGATACAAATGTTTTTAAGCATTGAGTTTGAGATGAGTATAAGTTGGTTTTCCAAGATGTAAACAAAGAATATCCTAAAAATTGTAATGCTATTCTATTGATTAAGAGGTCATAGTAGATTTTTCAAAATAAAGGAGTTATAGTTTCTTCTTGGTCTATATTATTTTTAACTAAATAAAGATTAGTAAGTTCAAGATTGGATATAACATAGTTTTGGCAATTAGTAAAAAGAATAATGAGTGTATTAATAAGGAGTTGAGGCATTGATATATGTTTAAGAGACTTAGTAAAAAGATTAAAGTTTACAGAGTTATATGCTTTGCTTATATCCTGAGACAAAAGCCAAAGTTGTTTGTTATTGCAACTGGCATCCTCAATAATATTGTTGAGTATATGTATGGGAATAGAGGTACTATTGCCAGATAGAGCAATGTAGTTATAAGGAGATAAGATAGAGTGTTGAGTAAATATTAGGTTAAGACAATTAGTAAGAAGTTTGGTATATAGTTTTTTAATATATTTAACTAGGCTAATAGGTCTTGTATTAGATAAGTTTCCATTAAAGATAGATTTTTTTGATATTGGAAAGATATGATCTTTTTTTCATTGCTTGGATATATTATTGGTTTAAATACATTAGTTAAAAAGAGCAGTTATTGTTTGAAGAAAAACAAAGCCAGCCTGTTTTAGCATTTTATAGCTAATTTCAGATGAACTACATGCCTTATTGTTAGGTAGCTAATTAAGAGTTATAGAAATTTCATTTATTGAAAATTCAATTAGAGCTGAATTGTAATAGTTTGATCTAGTTTTGGTTTTGAGTTGATATTTCTCTAACTAGTTAGAGTTAAATTCATAAATGTCAATAGATCTTTTTTTTTTTTTTAAATATTAGCAATGAGGGTGTCAATAGATCTTTAAGCAGTTTAGTTATTAAAATGTTGTTTAATTTGTTCTTTAATAAGTTTGGAATCTGTTATAATGTCATTTAATGTTTTAATATTGTTGATTTTTATAAGGTCTTTGTAATAGTTAAGTATACTATTGATTATTGCTTTGGGATTAGTTTGGAGTTTAGAACATTGATTAGTAATATGTTAGTTTATTTGTTCTCAGATCTGCTTAATGTTTTCTATATTTTAAGCATAATATAGAGATTGTTATTTAGTGTTAGTATTAGTAATCCAGTTTGATATAAGTTCATAAAGATTAGATATAGGATTTATATTAAGTTGGTGAGCTAAATTGAGGTATGGAATTAAAGAATTAAGATGTATAGATATTGGTGTTGTGTTGACTAAAGAAGATTTTACTTGTCTAATAATGTTGTTTAGTTTTTTGAGACTTTGATGAAGTAAGGTAGATTTAGCAGAAAATGAGTATTAAAAATTACAAATAGTAGATTTTTTGTTAGAAATACATTTAGTAGCTGCATTAATAATACTAGTTTGAATTTTATACCATGTAGTTTCTAATGATTCAGAAGTTTGAATTAAGGTAGGAGTTTTGTTTGTATTGAGGTTATGAGTAACTTGGTCAGCAAAGATTTTTTATTGCTCTTTGTTCATTGTTTTGTAATTGAAGATTCTTTATTGAGTTTGTGTTGAATGTCTGTTTTTGCTAATAAAGACATAGAGAAAAGTCCAAGAGAATATAAGAATTTTGTAATCACTTTAAGTACAGTTTTTTGCATTATCCAAATAGAATAAGTTGAGGTATTTAAGTAAAGGAAGGTAGGCCCAAATGTAGTTAATAGTATTGTGATGTTTAATAGTGTGCCAGATGTAAGAAAAAATATTTGTATAATTTGCCAAGTTGTAGATATTGTTGTATTGTAAAAATTGCAGTAATTTGTATTTAATAAATAAATAAGTAAAATTATTAGATAATACATTGAAGGTATCTAGTATTATAGATAGAATGTTTTAGTTAGTTGCTTGTTGAATTCATTGAATAATAGTATTTTGTATTTGAAGTCTAAGTTGTGAATTTTTATATGATAAATATATAGATATTATTTGAAATTTATGATCATGTTTAAAAAAGAGATCAATAGCAATAGCATAGCCAGAAAAAGTAAGAATATTATGTATATGAGGTGTAAGTTGTTTTTGAATCATAAGTGCAGTTCCTACTTTGAAACTGTTAGTACATGACCAAAAGTAAGAGAAGTGTTTTAAATTATGAAGTTTGGTAATAGTATTATCTTCTGCTATTTTAGTTTTTGTAATGCTGATAATATTTAAGAAATAAGAGATACAATAATTTTCCCAAACTTGCTATTTGAGGTTTTTATTGTATTCTTAAACATTGTAAGTATGGATTGTAAAATTTAAAGGTAAGGTGTTTGGGGTCCTAGGTTGTATTAAGTTACTAGAGATAGAAGCTAGAAGTGCTGATATAGAAAAAACAAATGTTGATGTGTTTGATTTTAGCTAAATGTTCAGATAATATCAGATGACTTGAACTAATAGAATAAAGTGATTAGATAATGGTTTAGCTTTAAATGAAAGATAAACATAAGCTTCACTATAATCATTTTTAATAGAAATAGTTAATATATAGCCACAGTATTATTAGGTGAATAGCCAAAACTATAGATGTGTTGTAAGAAAAAAATAATAGTTTAATGATGAAAAAGCAATAGTAGATGGTTGTAGAATAGAAATTTGTTATAACAGGTATTAAGTTGGATATTGTTATAGTATTGTTTGGCTATTGTAGTTTTATTATGACCTTCTAAGATAGTTTCTACTAATTAAAAATAACTGTAGTTTATGTCACTTTTCTTTATAATTAGGTTAATGTTTGGTATATTATTGTTTATTGAGGAAAATTTAGAAGAAATAGGTATGGATAAATAATAAGTATAACCTGATAGTTGTAGAAAAAATATTCAGATGAAGATTAGAATTTGTTTGGAAAATGTATATAGCATTTGCTATAATCAATTTTGATTGATATTGTAAGTGCATAATTGAAATTGTTTAGTTGTGAATAGTTGTAATGATGAATATATTTTAAAAAGGAGCTAAGTGTTTAAGAATGTAGAAGTAAAAGTAGGTTCAAACATGCTAATCACAAGTTGTAGTATAAGTCTGGATTATATCATATTGTAAGATAAGTCTTGTAATTCTTCTTTGATATAAGATAATAAAATAAAATTCAAGAAAGTAGAAAGTTCTTTTGTAGATTCACTTATCATATGCTTAGCCTACACAGCTGTGCAGGATACTATAGCCTATCCTGTACATTAGGTCTGGTTGTCATTAATCTGATTCTTCATATAAATGGACTTAACCACCTGTTCACTTACATCATTCTCTTTTAAGAATGGTTTACTAAATGTAGAAGACATTATTATCTTAGAAGCAGTAGCTGTATTTATATGCTCTACAGAAGAGTTTATTGAAAAAGATTATGAGAAAGTGTTGTAACATGGTTAGGTTGTAAATTTTGTTATGAGTTTTGTTCTATGTTTTGGTTAGTGTTCTCAGTATTTGATTCAGATATAATAATATCATCATCAGAAAGTTTGGATAAATTATTATTTTCTTTGGATAATGAAGGTATTGGCATGATTATAATGTTTAAATTAGAAAATATAGATTTAGTTTTGAGTATATTGAATTTGATATTAAACTTAGAATATAAAATTTGTTGAGCTTCAGAATAGAATCTTTTGTTGTAAGCTTCTTTGATTAAAAAAATAGGAAGTTTGTCATTTTTAAGAATATAGAAATATATGAATACTCTAGTTAGGTATTCAGTACTAGTAGGTTTGCTAGTGATTTTGTTAATATTTGTTGTAGATAGTGATTGTTAATTTGGTCATTATTGGTGGCAACACTAAGATAGGCTTTGAAAAAGTTATAAAAATAGTAGCTTTCACATACTTAATTAGTTTCAGTATTGTTAAGTTTAATAAATTCTTTTTCAGTATCAAAAGCAAGTTGGTGAAGAAAGGTGATAGGTGTAGATTTGTTAAAAATAGCAGCCTTAAGCTGATTTTTGTTAAATATAAAGAAGTTGAGAGTAGGATATATCCATTTAGGTTTGGGTTGTGTATTGGTTGAAGCTAAAAAATGATCATATGAGTCAGTAAAGAAAAGAGAAAATAATTTTTAATATTATATTCTGTATCTTTAAGTAGTGTTATACAGTTTTCAACTATACAAGTATAAATATAATATAGAGCTGCTTTGAAACATAATTTAGAGCACCCTTGTAAAGAATCAATAGAGATAATTTTGAGTTCAAAAGGTAAAAAAGCTTTGTATATATTAGATAATTTAAGAGCAATTTGGTATTTGATATAGTTAAATGTTTTTTTTTGATCGATATTATAAAATTGTTATTTGTAAATATTAAAAAAATTTTCAAACCAAACTTTAAATTCTGGTAGATGATTTTTTAAAAATAGAATTTGAAAGGTTTGAAAAATTTTTTTTTAGGTATATTAAGGGAAATGTTAATATTAAATATATCATTATTTGAATTTTAAAGAGTAGTTGATTGATATTGTCTTCACTAAAATTATAATATAATTTAAATTAGATAGGTTAAAGTTTAAAGTCTTTATAAAACTTTTCTGTATAAATAGTTTTATATTTGTTATGAAGAATAAGATATAAGCAAGCCAAATTAAGAGCTACTTGTTTCCGATTAGTGGTAATATATGGAGAAATAAAGTTTTAAAAAACAAAATTTTTGGATAGTTCAATTAAATAAATAAAGTTGTAGTAAATTCTTTAAGAAGAAAAATGAAAGTAGAATAAATTAATTCAAATATAATAGATATTGATTTGTTAATTGTAGGGTTTGCTCATAGATGAGATCAGTTAAAAATTTAGGTCTTTTGTCTGCTAAAGTTTTAATTAAATATTTGTAATTAAGTTTTGATTCAAAACTTGTATTAGATGCTAATTGAATAATTTTTCCTGAATAGATATCAATGAGATGCAGTTTAATGAAAATGAATAATTATTAAGCAATTAGATTATTGAGTTTGGTATTGTTTTTCATAGTGTCAGTTACTGGGTATTCTTTAAACCAGTTAAGATTGTTACTAGTATCTTTTTGAATTTCTTTTTTCTTTTGTTTTTGTTGTTTGAAATGTTGTTGTTTTTTGTTTTTCTTTAAAAAAAGAGATTTGAAAAGTTAAATTTTTTCATTAGTTTTCATTTGTTGGATTTTAATAAGAATAAAAATTAGTTTTTGTTTAAGAATAAGAGAAGAAATAATTTTTTTATAGATTTAGAAGAGAAAGTTTAAGTGTTTAAGCTAATTAGTTTGGATTTGATTAAGGTTATAACTATTTGTTGTTAAAATGTAAGAGGAGAGGTTTGTGTTAAAAGTTTAAGTTTAATATCTAATAACCAAAAACACAATGTCTGTAAATTAGATTTTGCTTAAAGATTATGCAAATTGCATAGTCAGAAGCATGGCTATTTTGTTTTATAGCTATACAAAAAATATTTTTAGTTCTACATATAAGACATGTATGGTAGTATTAAGAGTGTGCAACAATTGTAGAAGGTGTAGGATCTATTTGAAAACTGAAAAATAGCATATGAGATTTAAAAGAAGATAAATCAGATTGTTGTTGTTTCGGAGTAGGTAATTAAGGTAGTTTATTAGAAATTTTTCTAAAATAGTTAACAGAGATAGTAAAAGAAGTTTGAATTGTAAGTTGTCCAAGAGAAATAGAATGAGAAATTCTGTAAAACTGAAAGTAAAACTAGTATAATATATTCTACAAAGGCATATAGCAATAATAAGTTGTTGAGGGACTTTAAAATAATAATATTTTTTAGTAATATTACAATTAATTAGATTAATATCTGCTAGAAGTATATGTAAAGATTAGAGTTTTCTTTCAATCATTTCTACATCATAGTGATCTTTATATTTACTATAATAGTAGTCAATATCATAAGAGTCAGAGTCTTCAGAGACTAAAATAGACATAGTTTAAGATTTGAAAATTAAAAACAAAGTTGATAATAGAGATCTTGGATGTAAAAGAATCTAAAAGATATAAGATATGACAATTAAGGAGATATGACAAATAAGAAAATATGACAAATAAAGAATATGATAAGTAAGAGCATGACAAATAAGAGAATATGACAAATAAGTAAAACAGAGTATGCAGGCTAAGTGTTTGTAATAATTGACATTGAACAAATTTTTGTGTTAGTTAATTAAACCAAAAATAAAAAAATTAAAATTTGTGTTAAGTTAATTAATAATATAATTTTGGTAGTAATCTGCAAATGCTAGGCATTCTAGGATACAGTACCTCCTAAAAAAAGAAAAAAATTTTTGCAAAAAAGGACAGAAGTTTTGTAAAAGAGTTTTAAAAGTTTTTGCATAAAACCTTCAATATTAATCCAATATTAATATATAATATTTAAAAAAATAAAGCTCTAAGTAAGCTCTGTCTTTTTGTTTAAGATAGCAACTAAGGTTAGCTTAGTAAATTATTAAACTTTTAGAAAAAATATTTTGCAATTTAATAAATATATCTTACTATACAAAGGTCTGAAAGATATAAAACTAGGCTGCCTATATGTAAAATTTAGTTGTGAATAATTTTACTTAGAAGGCTAGAAAAGATTTAATTAATAAATTATTTAGTTATTGCCAGTTTATTATCAGAGAATTTTGGTACAAATGATTGTCAGAAGAGTTAATGATTTGTGTCTTATAAATTAAAATAAATTAAAAATAATCAAATTTGCTTAGTAAATAATAAAATAAAAAGGCATATTAAATATATATTACAAATATATAAATAGCAATAATTTTAAAATATTTCAACATTTGCTATTCAAAACTTTTTTGACAATTATTCAACCAAATTTTCTAAAAAGCTAAACTACAAAAAATGATATAATTAATATATTAACTTTATAAAAATCTTTTTAAAGTACTGTATATGTATAGTTAGACATTAAAATAGAGTTAAAAAAGAGCCACAAATTTGTAATAATAATTTAAAAAGCATTCTAAAACTATAAAAAAAATAGTTAATAAAAACTAAGATTTTTCATTAAATAAATAACAAAATTAAATATATTAGTTTTATATAACTTTAAAACTTACAAAAAATACTCACAAAGGTTAAAAACTCACAAAAACTAAAAATATAATTCATTTAGCACTTTTACTTTTTTTTGAAGAAAATTTTGTAAAAGTAGATATTTTTGTTTATTCTTTTCTAAAGATCAATATGTAAAATTATCAAAATAGTTAATAGTATTTACTTTCTAAATGAGATTATTGATAATATAAATCAAAAATAATATAGTAATACAAATATAACTATACATATGTCTTAAGCTGCTGAAAATCTGTTAAACATTACCTTATACTGAACCTCTATGATAAAGTCAAAGTTTTTTTCTTCTTTTTGGTTTTTTGTTTAAATAATCTAAATAAATAAAAAAATAATAGAGTAATTTTAGTATAGTTTATAATTTTTAAAAGCTCAATACAAAATCATAATTGTGATTGTTTAATATCTATAAATTACAAGTTTTATATTTGATATAAGCTTAAAATTATGACTATCAGATTTTTTGTGAATTACAAATTTTACAGTTTTTTTTATTTATTTTCTTTTTTCTTTTTATTTCTTGTTTTGTATCTTTTATTATTTACTTATATACTTCTGTTTTTTTATATATAAAATCTTTTTTTTTGTTTTTTTGTTTCTCTATAAGAAGACATTATCAGATTAGTAATATTCTATTATAGAGTAGCAGTCAGATAAGCAGTCTATTTTTGTTTGAAGTAATATAGCAGGTTATACTTAGGTACCAATAAGGTGGTTAGATAATGTTGAACTTAAATAATAGAAAAATTCTATATAATTTATATAGTTTCAAGAATTCTAATAAAGTACTAGCATAACTGCTTAAGTTAAAAAAATTTTTTTAATAATATAGAATAAATTTATTAATATTAAAATTATTTTGAATTTATTAAAATATTTTAAAATTTTTAAAATTATTTTGTTTTTTAATTTTTTTAATAATTTAACTTATTTTTAATATATTTTTAAAAATAGTTAAATAGTTTTAAATTAATTTATATATCTTTAATTTATTACAAAATTACTAAAAATATTTAAAAATTTTTTTGATTATTTTGTAATAATGTAAAATTTTTTTTAAAAAAAATTTATATCAATTGTAGTTATTTTAAAAATTTTTTATTATACAAAATTTTTTTATAATATTTTATATATAAATTCTGTTAATGTTAATAATTATGCTTTTAAACTCTTATAAATAAGATTAATAGTTTAAAATAAACTAAGTTTTATTTTTATAATTTTAAAGAATCAAATAATCAATTATAAACTACTATAAAGCAAGTTTAAATATATATATAAATCTAGATAAAGAATTTTTTTTAAAAAATCTAATTGTAAAGAATAAATATTATATATAATAATATTATAAAAAATTTCAAAAATATATAAAAATTATATATAAGAATGTAGCAACTTAGTGAAATAATTAGATTATCAACTTTTCAAGTGATAGATTGGATGTTTAAATTCTATTGATAGCAAAAAATTTGAATAATTACCTATATAATAATTGTATTATAATAACTGTTACTAATAATTGTGTTAAGATATCTATAATAATAATTATATTAGTATAACTAGCAGATTATAAGACATCTGTATAAGTATGGCATTGCACAAAGAAATGCAAACTGATAATTAAATAGTACAAATATTAAATAACTTCTTGTAATTATGTAAATTGTTAAAATTAAATAATAAAAAATCTATTTTAAAAGGTCTAAATAGAGAGATAGCTAGATTTTTGATAGTCTTACTATAAAGACTAGTTTTATAAAACAGATATCAAGGTTGTAATACTTAGACAGATAAGAATTTCTAGGTTAAAAGTCTTAGAGTTATAATTAACTAAACCATTATAATGAATTAAAAGAAAAGAATATTGGGCTAACTCAATTGTAATTCTATATAAGCTATTTGGATTAGGAGTTTAGTAAAAAGGTAGAAATATACTAAATTATTTTAGATATGCTGTGAAGTAAATGCTAAGATCTGTGTAAACTCTATAAAAGAACAGCAATTTAATAGTTAAGTTCTAATACAAATATTGGTTCTGTTATATCAATATTAAGTCAACTGTAATAATAGGTACAAAAGGTTCCAAAAGCTTTACTTTGAGAATAAAATAGTTTTAAAGTTAATATAATAATCTGAGCATCTAAGTATGACTCAGTGATATTAATATAGATTGTAAGTTCAAAAGATTTAAAATAGAATATCTAAACAAGAATGTTAGATATAACAATTAATAAAAAACTTTCAAGTGGACTTTTTGAATAGGTAATATAGAAAAGTTATATGTATAACCAATTGTATGCTCTTTTGTAGTAATTTATAAAATCATATTACCAAAAAAATCATTAATAAAAATTAAAAAACTAAAAAAGTTATTTTAATATCAAAAAAATATATATATATATATAAGTCTTTAAAATTAAAAAATAATACTAATATTTAATATTTCTAATAAAACAATAACATCTCTGTATAAACTCTTTCCCGTAAATCATTTTTTATAGTAAACAAATATCAAATTGCAACTAGGCACACTTAGAATATATAACTAAAT
>CAJVQA010009174.1:0-12306 GCA_910591915.1 Cetraspora pellucida
TGTAATGCTAGCTATATTGATGTTATAAGATAAACAATAATCTTCCCAAACTTGTTGTTTTAGATTATCATTGTATCCTCGTATTATGTGTGCATATAGATAAGTGTAATGGTTTATATAAGATAGATGTAGATGTTTCATTTGTAGGTAAATAAATAGTAGATTGTATGTTGTGAGTATTGGAGAGTGTAAGTTGAGAAAGGGTCTCAGGTCTGTCGACTATAAGATTAGATGTAGAAGTGACTAATATAGGTGAAGATTTCAAAGATGGTTCTGTAAAGAACAATTAGTCAAGTAGGGCTGAGTAAGTATTAGGTGAAGTATTATTAGATGTTGTTAGTAAAGATAGATGTTTGTATATTTCATATTAAAAAGATTGGATAGTATAATGTTCATGCAAAATAGGATCAGAAAGATTAGTATATATGTGTAGCTCAGTTTTGTTTTGGTTAATAGATATTTTGAAGCTATTTTTGAAAGAATGTTTTTGAAGATAAAATAGAAAGTTTCCAAGTATTGTAGGATTATATATAATAGGATTGTAAAAATTTGTTGTAGCATATATTTGTTTCTGCAGAAGGTGGAGTGTTGGAAGCAGAAACTTGAGAGATTGGATTGTCTTCTACAAGGTCATTCACTGTTTGAAGCTTGGCTCACACAGCTGTGGAGGATACCATAGCCTGCTCTGTACATTGGGTCTGGCCATCATTAGCTTGGTTTTTTACATAAATGGCCTTTACCACCTGCCCACTTACATCATTTTTCTTACCAACTACTAAGGGTGTATCTCTTGGCAAGGTGGCGGCTGCATCTATGAGGTTTGTAGAAGACAGATTTACTGAAAAGGAGTTTCCTTAAGGAAGAAAGACTCTTCGATTAAAAAGAGAATTGAGTATGACATTTGGAATTTATCTTGTAATATTTTGTTTGCTTCTGAGTAGGCTGTTTCTCGGTAGTAAGTATTAATTTATGGATATGTTAGTGATTTGTCAAGAGAGTTAAAGAAAATTAGGACTCTTGCCAACAGTTCTGTGCTAGTGGGCTTAGAGGTAATAAATTTTATTGCTTGCTGTTTGTCAAGTTTGTCAATATGATGATTTTGTGCTGTGATGTTTTGATATAGGTTAAGATAAAGGTAGAAGTAGTAGCTACATTGTTTGAGATTAGTTTGAACATTGTTAATTTTGCAAACAGATTTTTTTATTTCAGTTGCAAGCTCATCAAGAAGGGTAGTAGGAATTTGTTTGTTGAAAGACGCTTCATGTTTGCTATTTTTGTAAAAAATAGATGAATCAATCTCAGGTCATTTCCAAATTTCATTTTCTTGTTTTGGGAAATTCACATATGATTTTTTAAAGATATCATTTGATAATTGTGAGAAGTTGTGTTGATATAAAGGTTTTGGGGTCATAGATGGATTTGTATTTTCTGTTTTTTTTCCTTTATTTTTAGGTTCTATTGGTATTAGATAGAAACAGGTTTCTTCTTTACAGGTAAGGATGTGAAAGTTTGTAAGTTTTATGGTTTTATTTTGGTGTTCTTGTAAATTATGAAGTTGTTAAAAGTTTATTGTAGTAGGTAGTGTTTCTTTGAGATGAAAGATAAATTGCTGTTGGATTTGATATTTTAAAAAGTTAAAAACTTTAGTTTCATCTAATGGTTAAGTAAATTGATGATTATATGTTGGGAAAAATTGTTTAAACCATTGTTTTAAATGGTCTAAAGAGTTTGCAAGAGATGGGATATTTAGTTTTTGATGAAAAAGTGTTTTTGGAATATTGAAGTCAAGATAGATATTGAATTTGCTGTCAGATCTAATTATAACATATTGCTTATTTTTGTCAAAATTAGATACTTTTGATATGATATTAAATCTTTTAGGTCGAAGTTAGAAGTTCTTAGCAAATTTAATATAATCGATAGCTTGATAGTTGTTTGAGAGATATAAATGAATATGAGCTAGATTAATGCAAAGTTATAATCAGTTTTGATTGGTATATGGAAGGATAGTTGTTGAGGATGCAAAGATTTTAGAGTAATTAAGTTTTGTAAACAAAATTGTTATAAATACTAAGATAAGTTTTTTGAGAGTTTCTTCAAGAATGTAAAAAAGAATTGTAATTGCTTTATCTGTATTAGGGTTAGTTTGTTGGATAAAGTCAATAAGAAACTGAAGTTTGTCTCCAGCTATTTTGTGAATAATGCGATAAAAGCTAGCTTTAAGAGCCTTTTGCTTAGAAGTTTCAGGTTTGATTTCTTTACTAGGATAAAAGTCATGTAAGTAGAATTTAAGAAAATTAAAGATTTTTCTAGAAAATTCTGTTTGGAGTTGTAATTTATCATTCATGTCATCAGAAATTGGGAAGTTAGCAAGCCAGTTGAATATTGGATTAGCTTTGATTTTTTGTTGATTGTTAGTAGTAATGGTTTGGGGTTGTTGTTGCTTTTGTTTATTTGTTTCTTGCTGTTGTTGTTGCTATTCTTTAGAATAGGGTAGGTTTTGATATAGAGGTTGTTGTTGTTGTTATTGTTGTTGTTGGTTGTTATTGTTAATGATATTATTATCTAGGTCCATGTCATTTGTAGTATCATTGTTGTTATTGGGTGAGGTTGTGAATGTGAGTTCAGATGCTAGTGGATTATAAGAACTGATTATTTGTTGGAGTTTTTGAATGAATATAGGTAAGGAGCTTGATTGTTGAGTAGGTTGTTGGATATTTGCACATGTTTTATGATGGGGTTTGTCATTATATAAAATTGCATCTGCTGTCAGATAATGTTGGTTGTTCATTTCTTTACAGGCAATAGGTAGGTTACATTTTGTACATTAGTGATTATGTGTAATGGGTGAAGGTGATGCTGTAGGAGATGCTGAAATGAATTCAGTAAAGTTTGTAATGTTGTTTGCTAGAAATTTTTGGTCTTTAGATTTTTTGTTGATAGAGATGACTTTATGTTATTTATAGATTTGATTGGTAGTCGAGATAAAGTAAGTATGGAATTTGCCACAAAAACATGTAATAATAGAACTAGATTCAGGTGCTTTAAAGTAATAACAACTTTTAGTTCCTCCTCTAAGTTCTGTGCTTGAGCAATTATTTGATTGCTTATTTGCAAGAATAGGACGTGATGTATTAGCTGCATCTTCGAGAATACCAATACCAAAGCTTTTAGGACACTTTTGGTAAAAATAGTTGAGGTCAATAGTATCAGGTGCAACTGTTGTCAAAGTTGGCATTTTGTTTTAAAAATAGATTCTTAAGTATGTTTTACAAAAATATTTGTTTAATTTAGAAGTTTCTAGACTAGTTAGGAAAGTTTGAAAAAGTGTATAAGCTTCAGATAAGCTTATTGGATGTTTAGGAAATTCTAATGGGTACTATAAAAGTAAAATTTCCAGAAGAACCAGTAAGTTTTCCTAAAATTGCCAATGAAAAAACCTGCAAAGGACAAGTTTTTGTTTTTGCTTTTTGCTTGTATCTCGGTGAGTTTTGGTCATTGTTTAACAAATTATATATCAAATTGTCCATCTCAGCGAGCTGAACAACGTTTGAATAGTAATGAAGTTAGGTTTAATTATTAAAATTATGTGTAAAAGAACAAAAACCAAAAACTTGGTTTTTAGAACTTTTCTCAATAACCAAGTATTATTGGTAAATAAAACTTAGCTGCCTAGGAGGAGAAATATATGCTGAACAACTTTATTTAAGAGGTTAAGTAAGGTTTACTTAGTATAAAGTAGAGAAATGATCAAATGTTTTTTTGTAGTTTTGGTATAAATAATCTACAAAAAGAGTTGTTTATTTTATTTATAGGCTTCTTCGTAGGTATTATTGTTAGATGTTTTAATAGAAATATTAATGTATTGCTCAGAATAGTATATTGGATAGTCAGTTTGGATAAATTTTAAAAAGGAGCCTATTGTTTGTGATGTTGATAAGAGTTGTAAGTTGTAAAATGAGCGAAATTTGTTGAAATATGTTAAAGGATTATATATTTTAGATAGATCAAAGATTTGTAAATTAGTTTTTTCTTTAATAGTGTTTGTTGTTAGTGAGTTGATAGTATCATTTAGGTCTTCTGTTGGTGAGTTTTGATCATTATTAGTAGTGTTTGAATTTATTGGAATATTAATAAAGATGTTAGGTATATAAGGTTTTTTGAAGGTATATTTTTAGTGAAAGGGTTCTTAGAAGGATGTGATGAATTATGATTTAAGAAGTTTGAGTTTCCTTCTATAGATGGCTTGCTGTATACTCAGTTTTCACAGTTGCAGAGGATACCATAGTCTGCTCTGTACATTGGGTCTGACTGTTATTAGTCTGGTTCTTTATATATACAACTTCTAACTTTATTTTAATTATAAATAATATTATCTAGGTAAGTTTGTGATCACTTTAGCAAGTTTAGGTCACAGATAAATTAGATTTATTTAATTGTCTAAGTTTTTATTCTTGTATATAATTTTCTTTTTATTTATACTAATACAAATAGTAGAAATGTATATATTGTATATATATTATTATTTTATAAATTACTTAATAAAGATACAAGCAAGACTTCATTTTTTTTTAAAAAAAAAAAAAAGATATTGCTTATAATTAATCAAATCTTATTAATAAGATATATTTTTTCTTATATTATTTTAATAAATTAAATGTTCATTATCTTCAAACTAAGAATTACAATTAAGGATGATGATCCTAATATAGTGATTAGGTTGTTATCCTTCAAGTAGCAGATTTAAGGTTTAAATCCTACCTACAATGAAATTTGGAAATTATATTTGTATTATAGTAACTGTCTTCTGTTGATTGGTTGGCCTCATGTGGCTGTTAATCAGATACACCAAGTTGGGTTTCTCTGACTTTGGGAACTCAAGCATCTATGTAAAGTGTAATGTTACATATACATAGAGAAATGTTAATCGGTGTTGTATAAGATTTCGATGCAAACCTACGATAAGACCACTAGGTGTAGAAGACTAAGAAACTGAGGTGATGAAAACCTACTTGGAAATTTCTGAGTAAAGAGGTAACATGAACTTTGATGATACCATTGGAACTAGTTGAAGTCTATGAAACATCTTTATAAGAACCAAAGATTAAAACCAGATGACAAATATATGTAAAAAAGCACATAACCAACCAGGTCACCAGGTTTACCAGAGAAAAAAGATACAGAAATATATCATACCAGGCCATCTGGATTGGTAGTCTGAAATGAGACTAATGGTTCTAAGTTGTGGCTAGTAGGAAATGATAGAGAAGATGCTAAAAAGATGGGTACTGGGGTTCTAGTGAACTTTACAAGAGTAGAAATAGTGTAATATAGTGGTTAAACAGATAACCCCTGTGACTGCAAGTGTTAGATAACTATAACATATTGCATAAAACTAGGTATATATGTGTGAGACATAAAGACTTTAGTAAGTTTTTTATCAAGTATAAAGTAGTCCTAAAGTTAATAATAAGCATCAAGAACTTGAATGGGTGGTGCCTTGAAATGTTACCATGAATTTAAGAAGGACTGCATATGCAAAGAGTTTAAATAGGCAAGACTTTTAGTTGGCTTGCAGGTATGGCAACTAGTATAGAACTTATATAATAATGTATAAGCAGACTACTAGGCACCAAAAGTGCATGTATGACTAGTTGTAACCTTCAATGTAAGGTGAGTCCTTGATGGCATGCTGTGTCCTAATATACTTGAATAAAAATATTACATCTCTTAAGATAGGGACTTTAACTATAAAAAAAAAAAAAAAGAATTACAATTGTACTAATTTTATTTAAGCAAATTAAATTATTATTCAAAAACTTTTTATACTAATATAGTACAAATTTTTATTAAAATTTTTTTTTAATATTAATAATTTTTTTTTTTTTTGGTATTAAGGTAAGGCCTTGCTTATATCTTTATTAGTAATTTTAGTTGTACATATTAATATACTATATATTAAAGATATACTAAGATTGTAAAATACAAAATAAAAACTACATGCAAGAATTAAAGCTTAAACAACATTATCTGCAACCTAAACCCACTATGGTAGTCAAGGCCCACCTAGATTTGTAATGTTAAAATATGATTATAAGATATGTTATAATTAATTCAAAGTGTTGACCATATATTAATTTTCCTGATAGCCTGTCCAATTGGTAGACAAGTATTAGGATGTAAGTATAATTGATCTGCTATTTCACATAGACATGAGTATATATAGTTTGTATGTGATCTTTTGTAATATCTAGTTTGTTGTATTTGTTATGAAGTATTGTGAGTATTACAAGTTTGAAAGATGTAATATTGTTATTCTTTTTTCAGTTAAAGAGATCAATGCAGTATGGTTTTCATATTTGGTTATAAATTTGATCATTAATATTAAAGAGTGTTTAAATAATAATTTGTAAAGCTATCTTAGTTGGTATATTGTAGTTATGAATTGTTTCAATTAAAGCTTTGGGTATAAGGCCTTTAAGAGTAAAATCCAAATAGAAAGAGTTTGCTTGAAATGGTATTTGGTCAAAGGAAGAATGTTTTTGAACTTTTCGAATAAGTTCATAAAGTTGGCTAGTAGATAAGTCAAGATCTGCTTTAGATAAAATATGCTAAATTAATGAATTAATAATGTTTATTATAAGAGAAGGGTTGAGACAAGTTAGCCAGTGTGAGTGAGAGTTAGGAAGGTTACATCAGAAACAGTTAGTATTTGTAAAGATAGTTACATAAATGTTGTGAAAAGAAAAATATATTGGTAATTCATTTAGTAGAGCTTTGATTTTAAAGGCTTTGGATTGATTGAGTTTAAAACTAGTAAAGTTGGATGAGGGTTTTTAGTTATGATTGAGATAAAGTCATATTGATTGCCAGTTTATGTAGTAGTTAATATGAGACCATTTATTGTTTCTTTTTTGTAAAGACCACATTGCTAATATATGAGCTTGCAAATATTTTTGATAAAGTATCGAATAGAAAGCTTAACATGATTTTGTTCCCATTGTAAAATATGAAATGGGTTGTAAATGTTTGTATATTGAAAGTTTAAAGGCAAGAAAAAGGTATGTTGTTTTGCTAAGGAGTCAGCTATGTTATTAAAGATATTATTTGTATGAGCTTGAACTTTATGAAAGTTGATATTTAAATTGAAGGATTTGATGATATTAAGAAGTGTATGCCATAATAGCTATGTATTAAATTTAAAAAGTTTGTTAGGATTATTGAGTTGTGTAGAGAGTTTGTTATATTTAGATATGAATAATTGTAAGTCAGTATAAATTTGAAGTGTTGCATTATGAGGTACAGTTGAGATAGCAAATAGGATAGAAAAGAGCTCTGCCTTATAAGCTGATAGCCAAAGATGAATTTTAGCTGAAAATTTATGAAGAACTTGGTTGTTATTATCAATTTGGACTCATCCAATGCCATTGAGCTTTGTTTAGTTCCAATATTATTTACTGATCCATCTGTATAAAAAGTAAATTCCTTATAAGGTAAATTGTTTTGAAAAATTTCTTCGAGTTTGTTTGAACAGTCATTGGGTTTAAAGATTTCTGTAATAGTTGAATTTGATATATTGATAGTAGGATAGTTGTGAGGAACTCGTAAAGGATGTTTGATTGCTGTTGAATAAATAAGATCCAAGTAGTTAGCATTGAATTTGAATTTAGGAGTTTTTCTTCCTAAAAAGCTAGTACAGATAGTTGCTAAGATGTTAATTGTGCATGTTTGCTTAACTCTATTTGAGTTAAAATGGCATCCAGTGCATGATATGCAATCTAAATCTGGAAGTGGATAATAGTGATTATGTTCTAAATCAATATTCATATTCCAATGTGAGATAGAGAACTGGTTTATGTTAGGAAAATATTTGCGAATTTTACCAATAATGATCTCTTCATTATTATTATTGTAGATAAGTAGCCAAGGTTTAAGTTTTTTCTTGATTAGTGAAGTATTATATGCAAAGGCATTAACTCCTGGAGGTTGAAAATGTAGGAGGATTGGGCAATGTAGTCTGTTAGATAGGATTGTATCTTCCAGATAGGTAAACCAAAGAGGTTGCCTTCCTTTTGTTAGATTGTGGAGTCTTGGTGAAAGATAATGTCATTTAAGTAATGACTATTATCTGCAGTACTTATTGCTCTAAATAGAGTATATTGTTTTTTCAAAGTTGTTTTCTGAAAGTATGGTATTTGGAATGTTGACTGAGTATTAGTTTTAGTAGTTGATAACTATCATAAAAAGTATTAGGCCACAGAACATTGGAGTTGGCTAAAATCGATATGCCAAGTTGTTGTAGAAGTTGTATGATTTTGAAGTTAAGTGTAAGTTTGTTAGGTTCATCTATTAGTGGTTGGCTATGCTGAAGAATGTTAATAGCAGACTAAAGGTTGTTTTAAAGTTGTTTTAAACAGATTTTAGTAGAAGTATCAAGAATCTCAGAGTCGTTAATTCTTTGTTGAAAGCAGAATATATGATGTTGTAGTTGGATATTCCAGATATTATATACATTATATATATAAAGATTAAGCATAATGCTGTTAGGACTAGTACAAGAAAGTTTAGCTTTATGTTTGATTATAGTAAGGTATTTGAATAGAATGCTATTACAAGTGGAGTGTTTAAGAATGATATTATATAATCTGTATTCAATAGTAAGAATAATTACAGTATTAGTAATATAGATAGCTTGTTTGTCTGTAATCCTATTTGTACCAGTAACATTGATAAGCTGGATTGCTTTATCATAAATTAGTTGGCTTTGTTTTGTATATAAATTATTAAGAGTGAACCAACATCCTAAAAATTTGAATGGTTGGTTAGCTGAAATTAGTATAAGTGATGAGCTAAAAAAGTGAATAGGAGCTGTAGATGATGTGTTTGATGTAAGGATTGATTTGGTTAGGTTAATTTGAATGTCTGCCATATGATAAAAGGAGGTAGCTATGACAATAATTGATTGTAATTCTTCTTTAGATTTTGCTATCTATAGTGTGTCATCCATATATGCTAATACAGATACTGAGGTTTGAAGTTGTTAAGGTTTTGGTCGAAGCAAACTAGTATTTCACTTTGTGGCCAAAGTGTATCCTGAAAAGTCTAAAACTATTTTATTTATAAAAGGGTCATAATAAATTCTTCAGAACAATGGGGTTATAGTTTCTCCTTGATCAATGTCATTTTTAACATTGTAGAAGTTGATAAGATCTAAATTTGTAATGACTCAGTTTTGTCGATTGGTAAGCAAATTAGTAAAAATATTAATAAGATTAGATGGCATATGTAGGCATAATAAGGATTTGGTAAAGAGTGTAAGGTCTACAGAATCATAAGCTTTACTCATGTTCTAAGATAAGAGCCAAAGTTGTTTGGAGTTACAAGAAGCTTCTTCAATAATGTTATTAAGTATATATATAGGAATAGCTGTACTGTTATCAGGTAAAGCTATATAGTTAAAAGGTAACAAAATTTTGTGATGAGTAAAGATATAGTTAAGTTAGTTGGTGAGAAGTTTGGTATAAAGTTTTTTAATGTGTTCAAGTAAACTAATAGGTCTGGTATTAGTTAAGTTGTCATCAAAGATGGGTTTTTTAGAAATAAGAAAGATTCTTCTTTCTTTCTATTAGTTTGGGATTTGATCAGATATAAGACAGTGATTAAGAAGAGCTGTAATTGTATTAAGAAATACTGTTCTAGTATGTTTAATCATCTCATAGCTAATGCCTAATGGTCCACATGCTTTGTTATTAGGAAGTTAATTGATAACTTCAAGAACTTCTATAGAAGAGAATTCTTTAAGTGCTGATTGATACCATGTAGGATCAATGTTTGGTTTAGGTTGATATTCTTGTTGCCACATTGTGTTGAATAATTGTAGTTGGATGTTTCTAGGAGCTGTTCAATCATCAAAGTGTTATTGGATGTGTTGTTTAATAAGTAATAGTTTAGTGATAATGTTGTTTGATTCCTTAATGTTGTCAAACTTAACAGGATCTTTGTATCAATTGAGTAAACTATTGATCATTGATGTTGGACTATTTTGAAGTTTAGTACATCTTTTGGCTATGTTATTATTAATTTGTTCTCTTATGTTTTTAATATTTTCAAGATTGCATGCATAATAAAGTGTTTTCCACTCTGTATTGGCTGCAGTTATCCAGTTGAGTAGAAGGTTAAGATCTTGGAACAATGCAAGTATATTGAGATGATGAAAAGAGTTAAGTTGATCAATATTTTGATTGTGAAGTATAAGTACAGAGGTATGATTGTGAGATGCTGCTTTAACTTGTCTTATAATGTTATTAAGTTTTTTGAGTTCTGAATGTAGTTTGGATGCATTGAAAGAAAAGATGTATTAAAAGTTACGAACAGTAAATTTTTTGTTTGGGATATGTTGAAGGGCAGCTGAAATAATACTAGTTTGAATTTTGTACCTAGTGGCCTCAAGTGATTCTGTAGTATTAGTTATAGAAGAAACATTGTTGTTATGAAGTTAGATGTAACTTGGTCAGTAAAGTTTTGCCAAAAGTCTTGGTTCATTTGTTTATTAACAAATATTCTATGCTTAGTTTTGGTTGCTGATCATTGTTTCCCAGTAATGGTATAAGGAAATTCCCAGAATAATATCAGTATATTATGGTTACTAAGTGTACATTGTTAGTATCATCTGTATAGTAAAAGGTTAGATATCAGATAATAAAATGGTTAGCCCAAATATAGTCAATATGACTGCTATATCTGCTACTATGCCATGTAAGGGTTGAGAATTGTTTGTGTTTTGCTAAATCATACATGTTATTGTGTTGAAGAAAATGAATAAGTTTAAGTTTGATAGAAGATAATTGTAAATTGTCAGAGACATTAAAGTTACCTATAACAATTAGTTGTATATTGTTTGTATTTGCTTCTTGAATCCATTGTATAATATTGTTTTAGATGAGAAGTCTAAGTTGAAGGTTATCACAAGGTAGATAAACTGATATAATATAGAATTTAAAGTCATGTTTAAAGAAGAGGTCAATTGCAATAGCATATTCAGGAAAGTTAAGTGTTTTATGAACATGTGATTTGAGATGTTTTTGGATCATAATTGCTGTTTCAGCTTTACAATTATCAGTACATGACTAATAATAAGTAAAGTGTTAGGATTAAGAAAATTTAATATATGCATTGTTCTGTGAGATTTTAGTTTCTGTAATGCTAGCAATATTAATGTCATGAGATATACAGTAATTGTTCTATGTTTGTTGTTTTAGGTTATTATTATATTCTTATGTATTATGTATATATATTGACAGATGAAGTGGTTTGTATGAGTTAGGTGTAGGTGTTTGAGCTATTAGATTGGAGATGTAGGTTCAGAGATGGTCTCAGATCAGGAAACTGTATGATTAGATGCAAAGGTAGATGGTAAATTAGTAGATAGTGATGCTGAAGATGAGTTAGCAAGGAACAGTTGATCAAGTGAAGATGAGTAGATGTTAGATAAGGTATTGTTTGGTGTTGTTAGTAAAGGTAAGTGCTTGTATAGTTTATATTGAAAAGGTTGGATGAGATTATGTTTAGGTAGTATATATATGTAGCTCAATTTTGTTATGATTAATAGATATATTAAAGCTATGTTTGAAGAAATGTTTTCAAAGGTAAGATAGAAATTTACCAAATGTTATATAGTGGTGTATAATAGATAGGTTATATAGTAATAGAAATTTGTTGTAATATGTATTTGTTCCTGCAGAAGGTGAAGTGTTGAAAACAGAAACATAAAAAGTTGAATTGTCTTCTACAGTGTTGTTCATTATTTGAAGCTCAGCTTATACAGCTGTGGAGGGTACTATAGTCTGCTCTGTATATTGGGTCTGATCATCATTAGCTTGGCCCTTTATATAAATAGGCTTTACCATCTGCCTACTTATATCATTTTTCTTGCCAACTACTAAGAGTATATCTTTTGACAAAGTGGCAGCTGCATTTATAGAATTTGTAGAAGACAGATTTATTAAAAAAGAGTTTTTTTAAGAAAGAGAGATTCTTTAATTAAGAAAGATATTGAGTATGACATTTTAAATTTGTCTTGTAATATTTTGTTTGCCTCTAGGTAGGTAGTTTCTTGATAATAAGTATTGATTTGTGAATATGTTAGATATTTGTCAAGAGAGTTAAAGAATGTCAAAACTCTTGCTAATAGTTCAGTACTAGTAGGTTTGGAGATAATAAGTTCTACTGTTTTTTGTTTGTCAAGTTTGTCAATATAATGGTTTTGTGCTGCAATGTTTTG
The DNA here is from genome assembly GCA_910591915.1 of Cetraspora pellucida. Taxonomy (NCBI): domain Eukaryota; kingdom Fungi; phylum Glomeromycota; class Glomeromycetes; order Diversisporales; family Gigasporaceae; genus Cetraspora; species Cetraspora pellucida. The sequence continues at coordinate 12,281 of CAJVQA010009174.1, forward strand.
ATATAAATTAAGATATAAATAAAAGT
>CAJVQA010009175.1:0-12306 GCA_910591915.1 Cetraspora pellucida
ATCTCTAACTGAGATAGTGCAGCAGGTTGCACTTAGGTACCAATAGGGTGGCTGAGTGATGCTAGACTTGAGTATTGAAAAATTCTATGTAATTACAGTATATGTATTTAGTTTCAAGAATTTTAATAAAGTACTAGCATAACTGCTTAAGGTTAAAAAAAAAAAATATAATATATATATATATATAAATAAGTTAGTAATTATAAAATTTTTTTAAGAATATAGTAATCTAGTAAAATAGTCAGATTGTTAACCTTCCAAATGGTAGATTGGGTGTTCAAATCCTATTAATAACAAAAATTTAAATAATTACCTATATAGTATTTATATTATAGCAACTGTTACTAATAGTTAGATTAGGATATCTGTAATAACAATCACATTAGCATAACTGGCAGGTCATAGAATATCTGTATAACTGGTTATATAGAGAAATGTAAACTGACAAATCAGGCAGTGCAAACACTAAATAAGTTCTTGTAGCTATATAAATTTGTTAAAATTAAGTAACAAGAAGTCTATTTAAAAAAATCTAAGTAAAGAAGTAGGCAAATTTTTAATAGCATTACTATAAAAGCTAGTCTAAGAAAACAGATACCAAGATTATAGTACCTAGTTGTAGTATTTAAATAGGCAAAAACCTCTGGGTTGGGAGTCTTAGAGGTATTACCAACTAGGCCATTAGAATAAACTGAAAAAAAAGAATATTAGGCTAACCTAATATACTAATAGACTAGTTATAGTTCTATATAGACTATTTGGATTGAAAGTTTGAACAAAAGGTTGAACAAAAAACAAAGATATACTAAAGTACTAAGGTTATGCTATGAAGGAGATGCTGAAGTTTATGTAAACTCTACAAAAGCATAATAGTTAAATGATATAACTCTGATTGCAAATATTGGTTCTACTATAGTGATATTAAGTTAGCTATAAAAATAAATATAAAAGGCTTTGAAAGGTTTATCTCAAAAATAAATTATTTCTAAAATTAAGACAATAATTTGAACTTAACTTAGTATTATTAATACAGATTGCAGGTTTAGAGTATTTAAAATAGAACATCTAAGCAAAGGTGTTAGGTATAGCAATTAGTAATAACTTTTAGTCAAACTCTTTAAATAGATAATATAAAAAAGTTATATATATAGCCAATTGTACACTTTTTTATAATAGTTTACTAAATTATATTACTAAAAAAGTAATTAATAAAAGTCAAAAAACCAAAGAGATTATCTTAATATCAAAAAAAAATTTTTTTTAAAATTTTATTTATAAATTTTTATCTTTTAGCATATATGCATTATAGTGCTATTTTGATTTTTAATATGCATTTATTATTACAATTATTACATATAATATATAGTTCAATAGTACAAATAAAAAAAATAAAAAAAATTCTGATTCATATCTTTTATATTGTTGGTCATTATCATTATTAGAGATATTAAACAGTAAATATTACTGTTAGGAATTTTACATTGTTACAGACAGATTTTTTTTTATGTTGTTGTATTTTTTCTTACATTTCCAAGTATTACTAAGTCTTTTTTCTATTATTTTTATATCATTAATTGTTTAATATTATCAAAGATCACAATAAAGCAGTAAATATTATCAGAAATTTTATGTTGTTGCAGTCAGGTTTTTGTTATTACACTTTTTTCTTTACATTTTTAGATCTTTTTTATTTGTATTGATAGGTCTCTTTTTTTGTATTTACAGGTCTTTTTTCTTATCTATTATATTGTTGATCATTCATTGTCTTAAGAGGTCATAAAAAAGCAATAAGTATTATAGTTAGAATTTTTATATCTCTATGTAACTTTTATATTGTCAGTTATCTTTTTTTTGATATATATATATCTATAGACTTTTTTTAATATACTAAGTCTTTTTTTTTGTGCTATCAAGTATTTTTAAGTACTGGCCTTTATTTGTGTTGTCAGGTTTTTTTATACTTAAGTTTTTTTTTTGAGTTACTAAGCATTTTTTGTGTTATTAGATCTTTTATTATATCATTAGGTTTTTTTTTTATATTTTTTATATTTTTTTTCTAATTTACTGATTATTAGATATTATCAGAATTTTTTTTATACAATATGTTTAATTTTAGGTTCTCAATATGACTGAATTGGTTAAGATCAATCATATTAAATATACTAATAAAACTGAAAATATTGGTTAATACTGATCATACTGAATATATTAATGAAGTCAAAGATGCTAATTTATTATCTTTTAAAAAGATTACAAGTTCTGATTTATTTAGCATTAAGGTTTTTTCTGATTGAGAATCATGTAATTTGTTTATTAGCAAGTAGACTAAAAAAATAGTTTTAATATAAAAAAAGATTGTGTATATTGTAAAAATAGAATTATAAGAAGGCATATATATCTATGTGATCATGCTTGTTTTTATTATTCTATAGTAAAAAAAGATACAGTTATCAAAAAAATAAATTGTCTATTTCTTGTTAATGCTTTATGCCCAAAGCTTAATAACTCTGAATCTTATATTCATATAAATAAGATTATTAATAAACATAATCATTGCTTAAGTGTTGAAATAATTAATTTTCAAGAAAGTAAAAAGTTCTCATCTGAAATATTGAAGAATATTAAATTTTTAATATGCTATTATAAATTTAGAGCAACAATATAGCAAAGATTTTTAGAAGAAAAGTATTCTGCACAACTGATACATTTTAAGAACCTATATGCTGCTATTTAGAAGTTTTAACCAACTTCTAAATCATTATCAAATAATGCTACCTTGATGTTTAATTAGTTAGATAAAAACTCTAGATAATACTAATAGAAGTAAAATTATTAAACTGGACAAGAATTTTTAAAATTTTTATTAAAGTTATATTATTAAAAAGGCTTTTTAAATAAATCTAGTATTATAAAACTAAAATTAATAAAAAAAGATTATATACCTAAGATAAATATAATTTTATTAAAAATAAATATTTAATATTTTAAAAAAATTTATATACTATATCTTTACAAGATAATAATCAGAATATTATTTCAAATTTTGGCTTACATTAATCTTAATGCAGACCATTATTTCAGTTTGAATTTGATTGGCTAGATCATTTGTAATAAATATTCAAATTTTATTTGTAAGTTTCAAGATTTTTCTAATAGTTTACTTTACCATATTGTTATAAGCTTTACTATAATTAAAGGTTTAGTAGTAGTTAAGAATTTTTAAGGCTTTATCTTGGCCAGAAGCATCTTATAGTCAAAAACTTTGCTAAAGCCAAAAGTTATTTTCTTGAATTCAGAAGTTTCACTATAGTTAGAAACTTTATTATAGTAAAAAAGAAAAAAAAAATTTTTTTACTCTTCTGTAGTTAAATAAACATTTTGTTGCAGTTAAATTTTTTTGATAAATATAAATTTATTGATTATTTCAACTAAGCTCTCACAGTCTAATCATGAACAATCAGATATCAAAGACTGTTATAAAACATCTAATAACTATAAAATGATAGATAATAAGTGTTCAAGTAATAGATTAGTTGTTTTTGAAGAATATGCATTAAAGAAAAAACAGAACTGTAAGATAAATTCAAAGACTATTTTAGAAAAGGTAAGAATAGCAACATATATATTATTTGCATTAATAACTTTATCTAATTAGTTTTGTATTTTTAGCAAACAGAGTTGGCTAATCATCTAAATGTACTTGAAATTTTGGGTTTATTATATGTATGATGCAAACATTGTAAAAAATTGATTAAACTAAAAAAAAACTTTAATAAATTACAAATTGAATCTCATATCTAATAGTAAATGTATTAAAAACAAGGAATTTCAAGATTTGAAAGTATTCTTTTCAGCTTCTAATTCTCAAAATAAGTTATTATATAATAAATACCTATGTTCTGACTTATATAAAGAAAAACATCTTAAATATATTAAATAAGTTGGTGATTTTATAATATTTAGTAGTGCTCTATTTGCCAAACAAATAGCCCAAGAACTTTTTTTGCAGAAGTTTACAAACAAATCAAAATTTTCTTATTTTAAACTTACTTCTAATCAATTCAAAAGACTTAATAATAAATTATTAGCAAGGTCTAAATAGAAAATAGATTAGAAATATTTATATATTCATAGTTCAGTATGTAAAGTCTATACTGATCAAATTGAACAAATATGTGTAAAATATATTTTACTTAAAAAGATCAAGTTTTTAAAGTAAAATTTTTATTATTCGGAATTTTTTTTTTTTTAGTATTAAGGTGACCTTTTTGGTCTTTTGACTTTTATTAATTACTTATTGGTATTGTGGTTTAATGAACCACTATAGGAGAGCATACAATTGGCTATACATGTAACTTTTCTATATTACCTATTTAAGGAGTTCACTTGAAGGTTTCCTACTAATTGTCATATCTAATATCCCTGCTTGGATGTTCTACTTTAAACTCTCTAAATCTGTAATCTGTATTAATATCACTAATCATCTCAGATGCTCAGATCATCATCCTTAACCTTAGTACTAATTTATCTTTAAAGTAAACTCTCTAAAGCCTTCTGTACTTATTTTTACAGCTGACCTAGATATCACTATAACAGAACCAATACTTATGATTAGGGCTAACCATTAAACTGCTATGTTCTTGTAGAGTTTACTTAGACCTCAGCATCTACTTTATAGCATAACTTCAGTACTTTAGTATACCTCTGCCTTTTGTCCAGCCTTTTTACCAAACTTCCAATTCAGATAGCCTGTATAGGACTACAACTAGTTCATCAGTATATTGGGTTAGCCTGATATTCTTTTCCTCTGGTTTGTTCTAGCAACCTGATTAGTGATACTGCTAAGACTCTCAACTTGGAGGTTCTTGCCCATTTGACTACTATGACTGGGTACTATGATCTTGGTATTTGTTTCTCCAGGCTAGCCTTTACAGTAAAGCCATCAAAGAACCAGCTACCTCTCTATTCAGGTCTTCCCAAATGGACTTCTTATTATCCAATTTCAACAAATTTACATGGTCACAAGAACTTATCTAGTGTTTATACTGCCTGATTTGTCAGTTTGCATCCTCTATATAATGCTATACTTACACAGATACCCTATGACCTGCCAGTCATACTGGTGTAACTGTCATTACAGGTATCCTAACCCAATCATTAGTAACAGTTGCCATAATACAAAAATTACATAGGTAATTATCCAAATTTTTGCTGTCGATGAGATTTAAACACCCAACCTACCACATGGGAGGTTAACAACCTGACCACTTTATTAGGTCATCACACTCCTTATTATTCAGATTTTCCTTTCTATATTACTGTATTTTTATAATAATTTTTATTTTATTTTTGTTTTAGAATATGCTTTCTAAACCTATACCAAAACTAAAAAATTAATATTATATATTAAAAAATATATTTCAAAAATAATTCACTTTTAAAATTTCTTAAAAACCTAAATATAAAAAAACTTTGGATCTTGATTACTTATAATAATGAAGTTAATGTAATACTATTTTGGGTAAAATTAGCTGAAAAGGTTTAAATGAAGCATTTGAATCAAAAGCTACATTTAAAGAACTATGTAAATTAATGATACGAATAGCTTATCATAAGAAACATCAAAAAGATATTCAAAATTTGAAATATTGTAAAAATATTATCTATTTTATAACTATATTTTCTAGTATAAGTCCAAGAGAATATAAATTTTATCATGCTAATTTGGTAGAACAAACACTATAAAATATAAGATACAAAATTTTTTGGGTTATATTAAAATCCTGACAACAAGAATCTTGACAGAGTTAAAATCCTAAAAAAAACTAGCCAACATTCAACTAACTTTAGCTAACTTTGTCAGAATTTTGACTTTATTGGAATTCTTATTATCAAAATTTTGATCTAAAACTCAATTTCTTATTTAATATATAGAATTTCTTATAGTAAAAGATAATTAAATTAGAAATATTTTATATACAGGCTCTTATACTAAAGATCCAGAGAATATATATCTAACACAAGTATATGCTTTGAAAATATGATATGGTTTAAAAGATTGGCTGATTCTATAAACTATAATGGACCAATTATTGTGATGACTGATAATACTAAACTTTATCCTCATCTTAGCTATTTCACAAATCTTAGATGTATTGTTGGTTCTATTTTTTCATATAATCAAACTCAGGTTGAAGATTATAATAAAGTAGAAACAATTATTCAAAATATAATTTCAAATAATATGATTGCAAAACAAATTTATTTATATTTGCTTTAAGTAAGTGCTTTATTTGAGTAATGTTAATAATAATAATACCTTATAGTGATGATAAAGTTTCTGCTATGCACATATAGATTATGATGTTATAAATAAAAAAATTCATAGTTATTCTAAAAAAAAAAATTAATTTTCAAAATTAAATATCTTTACCAAAGTTTCTATTAGTTGTAATCAGGTTAGTTCTGAATAACAGCAATAAACCATCAATGTATATATTACAAATGCATGAAAAGGTGTTAGAAATAGCTAGCCAACTTACAATTTATATAATTTCTATTGATGCTAATGATGCTATTTTAGAATTTAATACTCAAAAATACTTAATAACCAAAAATACTGAATTAACAAAAGATTTTAGTAATCTAATATATAATATAAACTTTACTTGGCCTGTTTTTCCTGAAGTAGAACCAGTAATTCAAGTTTCTGATCTGTTATATACCTGAAAATTTGCACGAAATACATTATTCTCTAGAGCATAATTGCTTACTTTAGGATATTATATAACAATATATGATTAAATATTAAATATATGTGAACAAAATAATAGTATATTATATAAGAAAGACATTATTAATTGTGATTGCCAAGATGATAAAGCTAGTTATCACCTTTTCTGTTTTTTACTTTTTAGTTAAGTTATAAGTTCAAATAATTCTAAAATATTCATTATAAGCTTTTTATTTATTTGTTTGTAATTAGTAAGTTAATAATATATTCATATTAAAAATTAAAACCTTTGTTTTAATGCTTTGATTTTAATATTTTAACCAGATGAGTTAGTTGATATATATCAAAACAGACAATTTTACATTCAGAAAGGGCTCAAATAGTTATAATAACTTATTTCTTTCTTATAATATAAAGATCATATATTCTATCAACTGGATCAGCTAATCTGAATTATATTAGTCTTGAAAAAAATTTTTTTGTAACACAAACATTTAATATTTTAACAAGCTTAGCTGAATCATTAATAAAAATAAATATCTGTTAGTTTCTTAAAGTTTACAAAATATTATTATGCTAATGTTCTAATTTATTTTTATTAGATTCTTCTAATTATATTATAGTATGATTTTTATAATTTTTATTCATTATTACTATAACTTTATAAATCTAAAAGGTGCAAACATTTTTTTGGATTGTGTTGACAAATAAATAATGACTTTATATTTTCTAATTTACTATATATGATTTCAAAAGTATTATATATATATATGGTATATATGAATAGTACTTTAAATGAAGTAATGAAGAATAAAACTTCTGGAGTTGGTAAGTATAATTTATATACTATTTTATTTTTTATATAATTAAATCTCTAATTATTTATTTTTATTAGATTATTATAATACTAGAACACTTGCAGAAACTATTAATATATTATATTAATAGTCTTCAAACAATGATTTGCTTTGTGCTATTTACAAGAAATATTAACAAGCTTGGGATTTGGCAAAAGTACTTTCAATAGTTAATTGTATAATGAACTTTTTGATTTTTTAAACACTTTTAAAGGACAATCAAATTAGTCAGATAATAAAAATGATGAGAATGATTTTTTTGATAATTTTAATGATTTGTTCTAAAATAATAAAATATTAGATTTATACGCAATTGCCATAGCAGCAACCACTGTAGTTAATATTAATACAATTAATATTCATAATAATGATATTGAAGATGATTTAAGAAATGCATTTCTTAAGTTAGCTTTTTTATTATCAGACACAAATTCCTTAAACAGTTATAATTTAGAAATATATAAAAAATTTTATACTGGCATTACTGAAATCTTAGATATTTCATATCTAGTTAATTTACAAAAAAATTACAAATATTATAATAATCAAAATATGAAGTGAAAGACTACTTGTAGAATTCAAAATCTTAATCATATGAATTCTGTTTTCTCAAATACAATTAATAATCTAATTGCAAGTTATACATCAAATCTGAAAATATTACAAACTAAGAAATTACATAGAATTCAGTAGAAAAATTAATGTTGTTTGTTTATATTATTAAATGCAAATAAGAAAGTTGATAAGTAATTAAATATGAATACTGATAGTTTAAATGCTAATTTAATAAATTATTTTTAAAATTTAGATCTAAATAGAATAACTATTGCTAATGTTAAAAAACATAATTCTTTTTATAAGCATGGTTATAGATTTTTTTATATTAATTATAAACTTTGTTTTGTACAAATTTTAGCAGCACTATATCAGAAGAATTCTAATTATTATTCTTATATACATGATAATGTATTCAATATAGATTCATTATCTTATCTATTAGTTAAAGTTTTTTTTCACTTCAAAATAATATTTTTTCACCTATGACTAATTCTGAACACATGATTTTTAGTCATATTAGTGCTAAACTTCTTATCTATTTTCTTGGTTTTAACAATTTTATTCATGTTAATGAACAGCATAACTTGTTAACTATTTTTAAAAGAGCTTTAGAGTTGTATAGGTTTTTTAATAAAAGCTTTACAAAAAATTTGATATGAATTATTGTTAGTTCTAAGAAGAATTAGTTTAAACAGATAATATAATAAAATATAGAATCAGCAACTTTCTAAGCCAATTTTGTAATTTTGGCAGATTTTGATTAGCTTTGAATAATCCAATATATAGTATCTTTTCAATTATCATACTGATTTTAAAATTAACAAATAAGTGGTATATTTTAAAAATAAGTAAAAATTTTAAAACAGCATTTTTATTATATTGAATTATAAACTAAAAAAATAAAGAGCATTTAAGATAAGCACATTTTATAATTAGTTAAGTATATTGATTATTTAATTATTAATTGAAATACTTGATATAAAAATATTTAATTTATTTAACTTCTTGTTTTATATCGAATTGATCAAAATTTTCAGAAAAAATTTAGAGAATGCTAAAAATAAAATCAATTTAAAGTTTAAAAAAAAAAAACTAGGAGCAATTAGTCAGAAAAAAGAGTTTAAATAATATCAATCAAAATATTTAAGCTATTTATTTTTCATTTAATTCTTACTCATATCAATTAATCAGTGGGTATACCAATTTTTTATTAATTAAAGTATTTACTAAAAAATTGTTAAGCATAAAAAGTAATTCAAAAATTTGAAATATTCAAATATATAACTCAAAAAGGATTGCTATTTCTTTTTAGTTTAAACTTGAAATTAGGGTCTGATGCTGTAGCTGTTATATTTTTTTGCAATAATAATTATGCAATATTCAAATTTTAATAATATATAAAATTTATAGTTCAAATGATTTATAATAACAAATGCTATGAATTATCAAATTATCATAATAATATGCTGCATAGCAATTTGAGTAACTTAGTCATAGTGCAAAAACTGGCAGTCTTATTAATAATCTTAATTTTGTCTAAACATTAATATAATAAGAATAATATAATTTTGACACTATAGTAAAACCTTTAATAATAATGATAAGCTAATTTATATAACAAATAATAAATTTGCTTTTGATAACTTCTCTTTTTTTTTTGTATATTACATCCTGATTCTACAATTAGATTAGATAGCAATCATAGAACTGCCAAATTTTTGTATATTCTTCTAGTGATTTTATTTATATTTTATAAGATTATAATTTTGTAACACAATCATAGTTTTATACATAGTACTGTATTACAAATTATATGATTAAATTGAATATATAAATTGCAAATCAGAAAGTACAAGGCTTAAAATAAACAAAATTGAGATTTTTAAAGTAAACAAAATGTTTAAACTTTTACTATTAACTTATCTTATATTTCTATTAGTATTATTCAAGATTCTGTTAGATGATCAAAATGAAATTTATTCTTAATAAGTAGTTGTTAGAGAATGAAATGAAGATAATATTCTTACCAAATTACTATGAATAACTTCTGAATAGATTAAAAATTAGTTATAATTTTCAAACTGTATTTTAATAATGTTATATATAAAATGAATTGTTATAGTATAGTTTTGTTAATATTTTTAAGATTTAATCGATACTAATGCAATATTTTTTTTGTACAAGCTCTGTTACCAGATAAAAGTACAAAGTCATACATCTGAATGTTTGAAGAAATATTAAAAGTAACCAAAAAGCAACTAGCAATTATAATTACAAATGCTAATCTTGTAGTAGATTTAGCAGTTTGCAAAATATTTTCACAAAGCTATCTAATTTATTATGCTTTTTATTTGACAAAAATATTAATAAATACTTAAGAAGTTCTTTTGAAAATAAATATAGCAAATTTATTAAGATATTTTATATATGTCAAAATAGTCTTGCAAAAAAAATATTTGAAAAAAGATTTGAGAATATTTGTCAAAATTTTCTTTATACTAACTTATATATAAAAGTATTATATTATAATAAGGTTTATTGAACTCATTGTTTCATATAATTTAAGTTTACTAGTAATATAATATCAACTTTTTAGATAGAATCTGTTAATGTTGTTTAAAACAGTTATTATATAGTTCAAATATTTTTTTATATAAATTAATGAATAAAGTTTATTGGCTTTTGAATATGCAAGACAAAAAAGAAGAATATAATTTCTGAAAACTTGCAATTTCTTGCATAAGAAGTCAAAAGAAAACAAATTTTCTGTTTAAAAGAATGGATAGGTGTTTAAAAAATATTCACATGTCTATTATATTACAAAAACAATACAATAAAATAAACCAGGCAGTTTATTATGAAGTAACTAAATTTATTTGCTTAATTATTATTTGTTATTAATAGTTTAAATACAATTAACTTTATTATGTTAATTATAAATGCATTGTTATGATGAACAAGAAGTTGAAATATATGATGCATTGTAGTAAAAATGCAACAAATTTTATTAAATGAACTTATTTATTTAGTAGAAGGAATAGACAACATAATTAAAATATAAAGTATAAAAGTTGGCATTTTAACTACTATAAAACATTATGTATTATTAATAAAAAATTGGTTTTATGTTTGTTTATATTTAATAATAATTTAACAAAGCATTGTTTGCAAGCATTATTTTAAAGTAATGCTTATAACTAATAATATCAAATTTCATGTTCAGCTTATTTTTTTATATTAATATTATAATAATACTGATGTTTCTAAAAAGTCTTTTCTGAATGCAGATAAATTTTATTAAAAAAATTTAATAGAAGAAACAACTATTTCTGCTACTTATCTATATGTATTTAATCAAGATAATTAGAATTTCTCTAAAAAGAATTTTACTGTACTTCAGCAAAAGAAGGCTTATGAAGAGTTACAGAATATTTATAAGAAAGCACTTAATAAGGCTTTGAAAAGCTAATTAAATTTATAATAACTTATTAATATTTTATAAGAATTTACAGAAATTAATGAATTATTAGAAAACTCATTTGAAGATGAAGTTAATAATAATAAAAAAAATCAAGTGTTTGTATTACTAAATTCTAAAAAAAGATTAAAAAAGGTAATCAGTAGGTACTAAATGTCTCAAGTTGGCATTTTAACAAAAAGTTATCAAAAAATAGCAAAGATATTATAAGAAATATAGCAATATTAGTCATTACCAAAAAAATTACAAAGTATAATTTGTATTAAGAGAGATAGTTTTGTATATTATATATAAGTTGCATTGTTTAATAATATATATTATTTGAGAAAGTTATAGTTATAAAACTAAAATCATTTAAATTACTAATTAGTTTATTGTAAATATTACTATTGCTATAGTATTATTAGATATTGTATTTAGAACTGCCTTCTTGATATTTTTATTAGTACTTCTAAAAAGGTTTTGTGTTTCTATATCTTATTTTTTTACTTTCATATTATAATAAATTTAATTATATATAATGCAATTTAGTATATTGCATATAATTTGCTTATATAAAGGTTATTATCTCTTAGATTGTAGTAGAACACAGGCAAATTTGTTTGCATTTTTGCACTTTTTTAGCTCTGATCTACTTTTTTAAAAAACTAAAATATTTAAATAAAATTTGGTATAATAAT
>CAJVQA010009176.1:0-12304 GCA_910591915.1 Cetraspora pellucida
ATGCTTATCGGTCTCCTTAGAACTACTTTATCCTCGATAGGAAACTTACTAGAGCCTTTATGTCCTACACATCTAGACCTAGTTTTATGCAACATGCTATAGTTACCTAACACTTGCAGTCACAGGGGTTATCTGTTTAACTGCTACGTTACACTATTTCTACCCTTGTAAAGTTCACTAGAACCCCAGTACCCATCTTTCCGGCATCTTTTCCATCATCCCTTACTAGCTGCAACTCAGAACCGTCGGTCTCATTTATCCAGACTACTAATCCAGATGGCCCAGTATGGTATACTTCTGTATCCTTTTTCTCTGGTGAACCCGGCGGCCTGGTTGCTTATGTGCTCCTTTACACATATTTGTCGTCCGGTTTTAACCTTCAGTTCCTATGAAGATATTTCATGGGCTTCAACTGGTCCAATGGTACCGTCGAAAGTTCATGCTACCTCTTTACTCAGGAATTTCCAAGTGGGTTTCTGTCACCTCGGTTCCTTAGTCTTCTATGCCCGGTGGACTTATCGTGGGTTTGTACCGAAGTCTTATGCAACACCAGTAACATTCCTCTATGTACGTGTAATGTTACACTTCGCATAGATGCCTTGAGCTCCCAAAGCTGGGGGGACCCGGCCTGGTGTACCTGGGTAACAGCCACATGAGGCCAACTGATCGACAGGAGACAGTTACCGTAACACAGATATAATTTCCAAATTTCGTCGTAGGTGGAATTTGAACCTTAGACCTGCCACTTTGAGGATGACAATCCAACTACTACACTAGGATCGCCATCCTCTTATTAACCAAATTATATCTATTTACAAAATTACACTTTTATTATTATTTAATATAATAATAGCAAACTTTACTAAAAAGCTAGATTTGCCAAAGTACTTAAACCAAATTAAAGAATTTAGCATTATAATTCTAATAACATTAACCAAAGTATTAGTAGATTTAGTCAAACTACTTAAACAAGCATATTATTTTTATTATATTTTAGATTCTTAAATTAAAATATTTATAAATCTGAAAACATCTTTATGCATAATAAGAACACAAATCTTATTTAAAATAGTAATTTTAAACTTACTAACTAAAATCAAAAAATATTTAACTATAAAAAATATTAATATAATAGCAATAACTATTTTATTACTCAACAAACTAAAGCCAAAGACATTTTTAATTTGCTATGACAACACTTTATAATGAAAAACATTTTTAATACCTTCTTAGTATTATTATTTTTCTTAAAACCAAAAGATCTTTATATTTAACTACTAATAATAACTATTCAAACTAGTAGTTTAAATATATCAAATACCAACAATAATTTTGCAACAAGTATTTAAATAGTTTACTTGAAACTTTTCTACCAGTTGCTGTACCTAATATCTCTATTTAGGTATTTTATTTAAATCTTCTAATCCAAAATCTTTGTACTAACTTTACCAAGTTACTTGATTCAGATCCTTATCTCAATCTTAGGACTATAATCCTTAAGACTATTTTTATTTTTAAGAAAATCTATCAGATCAAGTCATATTCTTTTTTTACTACTAACTTGGTTTTTTGCTTTTTTATTTTTTTTATTTTTAAGAGTAAGGCCTGGCCTCAGTCTTTATTAAACAATTTGGTATTACATTAATGAAAATGAGTTATATAAATTATTATATAGACCTATAGCTAGGACTAATTTATTCTCAGCCCAAAACTCTATTAGAGTAGGCTGTCAGACATCTTCTAGGTTTAGTGTTGCAATGTAAGATGTAGATATGTTAGTAGTAGAAAAAATAGTTATTCATTTTTTATATTTTGTTGTAGCTACTTGGTCTGTGGCTGGATGTTCTGGAGTTGTGATTGTAAGTATATTTGTTAGTAAGTCATTTTGGTGCACAGCTTTGCATCTTTCTATTCATATTTGTTTGTAAATATTATTTGATATTTTATGAAATAGAATAACAAGCATGTTTGAATTAATATTGCAAGTTGCAGATGGGTTGTTTGGAATTAATCTTTGTAATCTAAGAAGATTGTGTGTGTTGTTTGATGTTTAAAAGAGTTGTTGTAATAAGGTTGATATATTTTGTAGTTCAATTTTGTTTTTAGTAAGGAATTTGGAGGTAGTTTGTTAAATTACTTGATCTAAAGATATAGGATTTGCTATACATTCAAGCCAGTAAGAGTTGTTTTTGATGTGCATAGAGCAACAATTGCAGGTAAGATTGGTATATGTTTTAGGTTTTCTGTAATATAGGTTTAATACAGTTGGTAGCTTGTCCAGTAAAAATTTAATTTTGAAACTTTTTAATCATAAGTGTTTTGGATAAGTAGTATAGCTATTAGGTTTATTGTTATAGTTAAAAAATTTGTGTGTTGAGTTTTAGTTGGTATCTTTATGAATATCATTTCAATGTTTAGTTCTGTTGAGAGCATATATTTTGCTGTATTTGTTGCATTTTGCAAGTGTTTAATGAAATGATGTGTTTTGTTTCAATTAGTATATTGTTCCAGATAAGATAAAAATTGTTATTGTTAAGTGCATAAGGTTGAATGTGCAGTTAGTATTGTTGTATATTGGTAGACAGATGGGTTGATTTATTATATAGAGGATAGTTGTTAGGATTCTCAATATAGGTAGCTTTAATTTTGATATCTTTGTAAGCAATTATAGTCTGTAGTAGTAGTTTGAGTAGCCAATAGTTGTGTTTTTGAAAGGTAAAAGAGAATTTGGTGTTGATGCAATAAGGAAGTTAATGTAGTTAATTGTTAATTTGTGAGTCATATAAACTGTTATTTGACAATTCTGTGAAGCTATCATTAGAATTGTTATAATTCTAATAAGGTATGCATATGTTGTAAAAGGCCAATGTGTGATTTGAGATGAGCATGTTATATTAGTTAGTGTAAGAGTCCATGCAAATTGAGGCTATGACTATGGTGTATTTGCTTGGGTTATAGTTATATAAAGATATAATTGGAGTTTTTTGGCCTATGAGTTAATTGTTATGAGATGAGATAGTTGTATAATAGCAGTACTTGATAGGAATATTTGGTATAGTAAATTGTTTTAAGTTGTTGAGATGGTAGATAGTTGTGAGTTTTGGTAAGTAACTAAGGTAGTAGATAAGTGTTGAGGTATGATTTTCTTTGTTAACTGTAAAGAAGACTTTGTGTTAAGTTTATGATAATGCTGTATTAGGTCATTGATATCTGTTCAAAGAACCTTGAAGCTAGATACTTTAATCACAATACACTGAAATGTAATAAGTGTGATTATGCATTGCTGGCTGTTATTAGCAGTATAGGTATGTTTGTATTAGAGGCATTTAGTAAGTAGTGCTTTGTGCTATAGTTCAGATGGTGGCATTCAATAATGTTTTATATATATTATATTGTTTGTATTAGATGTTTTTTGTATTTTTCCTATAATTGGTGTGCTTTTAATTTTGCTAAGCACCCAGGCACTTCTCTTTAGTGCTATAGAGTTTGTGATAAATGGGTTAGAAGTAATAATAAGAATGTATGATATAGTAGTTACATAAAGATATATTGGAGTTTCTGAAACCACTTGGAAATTCTTCTTCTTAGTATTTTTTGTGTTTTGTATGCAATATACTGCCATGAAAGAAGCTGTGTATTTGTGTAATTAGTAAGTTGTTTGATAGCAAAGATGTTTGCTTTTTTGGTTAGTGACTTGATTTGTGTTAGTTTAGTACAGTGTTTGATTAATGAATCAATTGAGATGTCTTTGTATATAGTTGATATTGGCCAGGAATTAGGAAGGTTTTGGATGTTGATTCCAAGTTGGTGTGCAGTTCTGATAGTTTGGACTATAAATGTATTATTTTTTTGTTTTTGTGTTAAACTAGCTTCTTTTGGAGCTGCGACTTTTTATTCAGTATAGTCAGGATATAGAGACTCATGGCCAAGGCCTTAAAGGAGTCATCTTACATTAGAGAGTACAACTAGTCACACATACACTTTTGGTGTCTAATTAAGTAGTCTGCTGATGGTTCTACACTAGCTTCCATACCTGCAACCCAACTAGGGGTGTTGCCTATTTAAAACCTCTGTACTGCAACCCTTACTGTATCACTAAATTATCTTCGTTACATAAGTCATTCGAGAAGGTCTAGATGCTTACCCGTATCCTTAGGACTCCATACCTTATTTCATGCAGTGTATCCTCAGAAGCATTGTTATTAGAGCCTTCCATGTTCCACACACAGCTAACCTAGTTTTATGTAACACACTATAGTTACCTAACACTTGCAGTCAAAGCTAACCTTAAACCACTATGTTACACTATTTCTACTCTAGTATAGTTCATTCAAATCCTGGTGCCTATTTTTCCAACATCTTCTCTATCAACCCCTACTAGCCGCAACTCAGAACCATCGGTCTCAGTCCAGACTACCAATCCAGATGGCCCAGTATGATATACCTTATTATGCTTTTCCTCGGTGAATCCGGCAGCCTGGTTGGTCATGTACTCCTCTACACATCTTGATATCCAGTTTTAATCTTCGGTTCTTATGAAGGTGTTTCGTGGGCTTTTATCAGTCCAACAGCACTGTTGAAAGTTTGTGCTACCTCTTTACTTGGGAATTTCCAAGTGGGATTCTGTCTCCTCAGTTCCTTAGTCTTCTATGCCCAGTGGTCTTATCATAGGTTTGCACTGAAGTCTTATGCAATACCGGTTATTAACATTCCTCTATGTACATGTATTGTGTAATGTTACACTTCGCATAGATGCCCCTGAGCTCCCAATGTTGGTAGGACCCCAACTTGGTATACCTGGGTTACAGCCGCATAAGGCCAACTGATCAACAGGAGACAGTTTCCGTATCACAAATATAATTTCCAAATTTCATCATAGGTGGGATTTGAACCTTAAACCTGCCACTTGGAGGATGACAACCCAACTACTACACTAGAATCACCATCCTCACTTTAATATTTACTTTATAGCATATTTTTAGTATTTTAGTATACTTTTGTCTTTTTATCAGACTCCTAATCCAGATAGTCTATATAAGACTATGTATAGTCTATTAGTATATCAGATACTTTTCCTTTAGTTTATTTTGATAACCTGGTTGATGGTATTTCTAAGACTTTCTTAACTCAGAGGTTTTTGTTTATCAAGATATTACAACTTTGATATTTGTTTTTAGTAGTTTAGACTTTTTTTTTTTTATTAAAGCTGATGTTATCGGTAACTATTACCTTTATTTATGTTTTTGGTCAATGCATTACATATAACTTGTACAAGGTAAGTATGCAACTAGCCATATGTATAACTTTTGGTTACCTATTTAAGTAGTCTGCCCAAGGGTTCTATACTAGCTGCCATGCCTGTAACCTACTAGAAGGGTATCTATTTAATCACTTTGATCCTTATACTACACCCAGACAAGTAACATCTGGTTCTCATACAACTAAGTACTGTCTAACTCAACATTTAGCTTCCCTATTTGTACATCTGTCAAGTTGTTAAATATTCCAAAATATGTTACCTGACTGTAAGGTTCTAGAGTACCTTCTTGTTAACTACTTACCTACTTTACAGAATATTAACAAGGCTAGCCCTTGTAGAGTTCATTCAAATTCCAGTATTTACTTTATAACATATCTCTAGTATTTATAATATACCTCTGTTTTAATCTCAGACTTCTAATCCAGATAGCCCAGTAGGACTGTGATCTGTTTTTGGTATATCAAGCTGGCCTGATATCCTTTTTCATCGGTTCAGTTTTGGTGGCCTGGTTAGTAGTACCTCTCACCTGAGGTTCTTGCCTATCTGGCTTCTCTACATTGATATCTGTTTCCTAAATCTAGCCTTTACAGTAGTATCATTGAAGATTTGTATTATCTCTCTACTTGGGACTTTTCAAGTAAGCTCTAGTTTCCCAGTTCTATAAATTTACACAGCTACAAGGACTTATTTTAGGTTTGTACTGCCTAGTACCAGTTTGCATTCCTTTGTATAACCAAATTATACAGATGCCTGTGACCTGCCAATTATGCTGGTGTGATTATAGTTACAGATATCTTATCCCAACTGATTAACAGAATGCTATTACTGTAATACTGTCTATATATTACATAGGTGATTATTCAAATTTTTATTGTCAGTAGGTTTTGAACTCACAATCTACCACTTGAAGGGTTGACAACTTAACCACTTCACTAAGTTGCTACACCTCTAGTAGTTTAAACTTTAAAGTAGTATTATTAAAGATCTAACTATCTTTTTATTTAAGTCTTCTTAAATGAACTTCTTGTTATCTAATTTCAACAGATTTATATAATTACAAGAACTTATTTAGTATTTGTATTGTCTGATTATTAGTTTGCATTTTTTTGTATAATACTATATTTATACAGATACTTTATAACCTGCCAGTTATGCTAATATGATTGTTATTATAAGTATTCTAACCTAATTATTGATAACAGTTGTTATAATACAAATATTATATAGATGATTATTCAAATTTTTATTATCAATAGGATTTGAACATTCAATTTACCACTTGAGGAATTAACACTCTAACTACTTCACTAGGTTTTATACCTCTTTTTTTTTTATTATTTTCTAATTTTTTTTTATTTAAAACTAATAAAATTTTTCAAATTACTAATTCAAATAATTTGATAAGTATGTGACCAATCTTTTAATATTGTTTTATATTTATTTTTTTGATAAATTTTGATGTTCTAGTTAGTTATATACTTCTTTATATATATTTATTATTTAATTTATTCATTTATTTTTAAGCTTTCAATTAAAATATATAATTTAAAATTACAAATATGCCAATTTAACTAATCATTAAAAAACAATTTACTATAATACAAATATAATTTCTAAATTTTATTATAAATAAAATTTTAATACTAAATCTGTTATTAAAAAATTGCTAACTTATTTATTATACATTTTTTTTTTTTTTAAGCTATAAAAATTAATTATATAAAAAATATTACTAACTATAACCTATAGTAATTATTACTAAAGGTCTATATCTTAAAAAATACACTAAAAAATAAAGGTTAGATAGACTAAGTAAAAATGTTTAAAACTCTTAAAAACCTTATACAACCTATAGATGTAGTAACCTAGTGAAGTGATTAGGTTGTCAACTCTCAAGTGGTAGGTCTAGAGTTCAAATCCCATAGACAACAAATTTTGGAAAATAAGGTCTGTGTTATGATAACTGTCTCTGTCGATTGGTTGGATTAGTATATCTATAACTTTTATTGCATCATCTTAAATGGAAACTTAGAGTATCTATGCAAAGTATAACATTACATCTACATAATAGAATGTTAATAATCAATATTGCATAAGACTTTGGTGCAAACTTATGATAAGACTACTAGACACAGAAAGCAAAGAAACTGAAGAGTCAGAAATTCACTTGGAAATTCTAAATAAAGAGATAGCATGGACTTTTAACAATATTACTGAACCATCAAAAGGCCCTAAAAAAGGATTACTAGGACCTCAGATAGATCGGATGATAATATATATAGAGAAACACATACCAACTAGGTTGCTGGGTTTGCTAAACAGACCATCTGGATTGGTAGTTTGTGAAGTTTTATGAATCTTGTAAATTCAGAAATAAATGATGAAAGTTAGAAAAAGAAGGTATCAGAATCCTTGTGAACTTTACAAAGATATAGCAGTTTAATGATTAACCCTGACTGCAAGTGATGGTCTAGACCAGAGCAATACTAGGTCAACTGTAAGTATAAGATATAGAAAACTTCAGTAGACTTAGTATAAAGTTAAATATGACTTAGTAACCATAGTATATTTGCAACAATAACTGCAGTTAATAAGATAGAAATGGATACAGGAACTAGAATATTTAAATAGAGAACCTACAGGTGGGATCTAAGTATGACAACTAGTATAGAACCTTCAGGCAGACTACTTAAAATAGACAATGATTAAAATTATATGAGTAGCTAGTTGTACACTCTTTCCATAATTGCCTTTGTAGCTGTTGTACACAATAGTTATATGCTGACTAATTATTAATAAACTCTTGGATCACAATTACTCACCTTAACATTTAAAAAAACCTTGTGCAACCTAAAATCCAGACTATTATATCTAATCCTTGCTTTTGTTTCAAACTGCACCCTAATCCTAAAAATAAAAATAGTGATAATCACCATGGGTTAATTGTAGTATTTTTCTTATATAAATATTATAAATATTTAACTTTTTTAATAATTTACTTTAAACTACTTAACTTTTTTTAGTTTTATAAGTTAAATTAATGCTTTAATTTTAAATAAACTGTGTTAAACTATACAAAATAACTTTAAAGTTTTTATAACATAAAAGTTAAAAAATTTTTTTCAACCCAACGTTTTTTTATTATTTTATATGATATGTACACAAATGTAAACAAGTTGACTTTTTAATTACTAAGAAAAAAATTTTTATGTTCAATTACAACAATCTGTATTGCGTGTAAATTCTTTTTTTCTAGCTCACTATGACAGTCACATCAATAACAATCTTTGCCAATATTAATTTTAACACTTGTAAGTTTTTATTTTTTGCCTTGTTCATAAAATTTGAACAATTTAAGCATAATAAAATTTTTTTTTTTCTTACCTTTGGCAACCTTGCCAATGACCTTTATTAAGTTTATTGCATACATATTCTATATACATTTTGACTTAAATTGTTGGTCCGGCTACTTCTGAGTGCCCAGAGTGGTCTACCGCATCAGTCGGGTCAAGCCCGGGCTAAGTCAAAATACACAACACCTTCTCTTTCAATAGTAAAGTAAAAAGATTTTCGTGCGCCTATTGGTGATTTTTCGACTCTTATTATTCTGAGATTTCTTGGAACATCAGGATTTACGAGCATTACAAGGGGACTAATGTCGCAATAATCCATCATCAATCTCGTGTTTACTGCGTGTGACCATGTGTTTCCTAGTGCTGGTTTTATAGTTGAATCTTGTTCTATAAATCATATGTAAATAAATAAATAAATAATATATAAAGGGTATGTTTGCAATCATAATTAATATTGTAATAGATACCATTTGTAATATCTGTTAATGCATCACGAATGTTATTCAATGAAATTACTTGATTTGTCACGATTGTTGGCATATTAAATGATTCGGATAAGAATCTATTAAATATTGAGATAAAAAAATAAATCGAATTAAAATAAGTAAAAAATTGATTTTATACACATTATGAAAATGCTATGATTACCTACTTTAACCATGCAGCAAATTTAACTAGTAATCGACTTCTTTTGTCTAAGGAATCTTTTTTACCAATAAATTCCTTTTTTATAAGAGCACCAAATGAATCGATTATCAATAATCTAATATTTTTCTCGATAATGAATTCTTGAAAATTCTCTAATCTATCAAAAAAAAAATCCAGGAATCCATTTTATAATAAGGAAATAATAAAATAAATTTCAACGAAAAATAAAAAAATTTTTTTTTTTTTACATATTTGCCAACTCCTTAGAGGATTTAACTTTCATTAAATGAACTGCATCGGTCATTTTTTTCAGGTTATCCTGACATTGTGGATTTTCATCACCGAAAATATATGGGAATCTATACTTTGCGATTTCCATTAACCTATAGATCTTAAAATGAGAATCATGTATAAAAAATAAAACATGGTTTAAAATATCAAAAAAAGACAAAAAATACCTTTCCGCAGGGAAAGCGCCTTGAGTACTTATATAGCATGTTCCTCCGCCAAGACCATTCATGCAAACAGGTAATGTGGCAAGAATTGATAGTGTAAGACAGAATTGAGTCTTGCCGAAATTTGTGGGTCTCAATTTCTGTTAAGGATGAGCATGGTATACCTCCGCCTAATGTTATATCTAGTTCAGGCAATGATGTTGACATGAAAGGTTCTTTGGTTTCCTTATAAAAATTTTTTAATAGATCTAGAGCCTAGAAAAGGAATCATTATTAGAAAAAACAATTTTTAGGAGCTTAATATAAATTAAAATAGTAAAAGACTCACGGTTCAATTTTTTGGTGCTATCCATTTTGCATCTTTCTTTTGTATGTTCTTCGTAAACTCAGGTTCCCAATCGCAACGTTTCCCTAAAATTCTTATTGAATTTCGAGGTAAAGAAGCTAATGTTAAGAGCTGTCTTGGTTTAATAAATAAATGAAGGGGAATACGTGAGAGTTTACGATCTGAATATATCTATGTGTATTTTTGTTTTAGGTTAGTCAATATTAACCAATCAGAAGACTTAGTCCGCATGGTACTATGTATAAACAACGTAAAACATAAACAATGTGAAACATAAACAACACGAAACATGAACACGATTCACGTTCTTTACATTCGCGTTTAATTGTTTTTATTTTGTTTCCATTTTTGATACATATATTTATTTTGAATTGCTAATTTGATTTGATAAAAAATTTTTGTACGTGTTTGTTTTATGTAAATTTTTATATATAAAGGCATGAAAAATTCCTTGGTGAACATTATAATTTGAATAATACTTTTATATGTAATTAAAAAGAAATTGTTAAATATATTATATATAACTTTTGTTTCAATAATTATTTTTCGCAAACCAAAAAAATTTAAACACTTTTAATTAGAAGAAAATCAAAGAAGACTTGAAGAAAAAACATGAAAATTTAAAAATATTTTATTAACAGATAAGTATATTTATAATATAATTTTAAAAATTTTAATATATAAATGTTATAAATACTTATATTTATTTTTTTTTATTTTTAATATAATAGTAAATTTTGAATTAAAAGTGTTTAAATTCTTATTGGTTGCAAAAGTATTATTTTATTTAAAGTTATATTAAATATTTAAAATTTTTTTTTATAATATAATTTATATTTGGATTATCATTTTTGGCATGCCAATATAATAAAAAACAGTCAAAGTTACTTTTTTATAATAAGTATATATTAGGCAAAAAATTTTTTCACTATATAAAAATTATTCTTGTTATAGTGAACCTTGTTATATAACGAATTTACAAAAAAAATCAATAGTGAAAAAATTTTAAAGCCTAATAATTTTATTATAATTAAAGCAACTTATATTTGTAAATTCATTATTAATTACGTAAAAGGTTCATTATAACAAGAAAATTATTACATATAACAAGGTTCACTATAACAAGTAAAAAAAATATATTTTTTTAATTGTTTTTTATTAATAATTACGAAGACTGTTTTCTATTAATAATAATTACATATAAAGACTGTTTTCTATCAGTGCATAGTGCAATTTGCAATTATGCATATTTTTTTGCATATGTGCATAAATGTGCGTAACATGTATGTAATTATTGAACTGCTGCTACGTTGTTTTTTATTTGCATTGAATTCTGTCATAGAATTTTGTGCAGAATTCTGTACAGAATTGCACTGGTACAATTTTTTTAGAATATTGTACGACTACACTAAAATTAAAAATTGCAGTTTGTTGCATTACCATTTTTTACCGTATTTTTTTTTTGCAAATTCAAATGGAACCAAAAATTAATGACGCTTTTAAACAACTAAATTTCGATGAGTATAAAAAATTAGCAGATACAAATGAAGCAAACAGAAATTATTTGCTTGGTTACTGTTATGAATTTGGGATTGGAGTTGAAAAGAATAAAAATGAAGCATTCGTTAATTATCAAAAATCTGCCAACCTTAATAATCCAGATGGACTGTATCAAGTTGATTATTGTTATAATTTAGAAATTGGTGTTAAAATTAATAAGCAAAAAGCATTCAAAAATTATCTGAAATCAGCCGAAGTGGGTAATTTAAATGGAATTTGGAAAACTGCTTGGTGTTACTATTACAGAATTGGCATAGAAAAGAATAGAGATAAGTTTTCGGAATGGATTGCAAAGTAAATTTTTCAATTTTTAGTAATTTAACAATTGAAAATATTTTTATACAATTTTAATAATTAAATTTTATTTATTAGGAAGTAAGTATAAAAAAAATCTGTTAATTACAATTAAGTTCAGAAATATTAATTAATTATTTGTATTAATTTAGCCCGTAAATATAAAAAACATTTATTGATCACTGGAATTTTGAACAGCAAAGCAAGTTCACAAATCAAGAACATAAATACTTATTTACTATTACTGTTTTGTATTACTATTATGTAATATCCTTTAAATCATTTCATTCACATTAATCATTCATTCAGCTTGTGAGTATAAAGAACATTTATTAATCATTGGAATTTTGAACAGCAAAGCAAGTTCACAAATCAAGAACATAAATAC
>CAJVQA010009177.1:0-12302 GCA_910591915.1 Cetraspora pellucida
GACACTTAGATGCAATTGTAGTGAATTGACTCAATATAATAAGTCAATTTTATTAATAAATATTTATATTTAAGTCTAAGTTGCTAAAACTGAAGTTTTTGATTAGAAAAGTAATGCAGTTAATTTAGTAATTATTTGACTAATAGTTCTGTAACAGTGGATCATTTTATTTGATAATATGTGATATATTTATTTTTATTATAGCATATTTATTAATATTATTTAACAAACCAAACAGTAATACTAAAAAAAATAGAAATCACATATGGGGTATTGAATTAAATAATATTTAATAAATAATTATATACTTTGTTTTTATACTAATAATATTAATATTTGAAATATTTGAATATAGAGATTTTAAAAGTAATAGTCCATTACATAAATCTGCAAAAAATATATTAAATAGCAAAACTAATAATAAATAATTATGAAAAGCCTTATTTTAAAATTCTAATTCTAAATATTTTTTTAAAAAAAGTCTATTAATGTTATAAGAAAAAATAGATAAATTATTTAAACTCAATTATTATTAATAGTTTTTTATGTAACTTTTTTCTTTTGCTTTATATTATGTTTTTTTAAAATTGTATTAATTTTTATTTTTTTTTATATTATTTTTTTTTTGTATTGCATTTTTCTTTGTATTGCATTTTTTAATATTTAATTTATTGGTTTTAATATTAAATATATGTATTGTAATTCTGAAAATTGTGATACCAAATATCATAATTAATCATAAAAAAATGCAATAAATGTAATAAGTATAATAAGTTATATTTAAGATCAAAATGGTATTTCAGATCCAAAGAAGTAGATAAGGAATAAAGTAAAGAAATAATAGATATTAAATAAATATATATAAATAGATTAATTAGTTTTAATGAAGATTTTGCATTTGTAAGTAATGAATTATATATTGTGACAATAGATATTGTAATACCAAATATCATAATTGATTATGTGAAATATATATGAAATATAATAAGTCATATTTGTGATCGAGAACAGTATTTTAGATTTAAAGAGGTAGTATAAGAAGATGTAAGAAGAAATTACACATCATTAAAGAAATAAAACATGGTTGGGAAAATTAAATATATAATTGTAAATAATATTTAGTAGTCTTAAAGTAATAATAAGTGCAATGTTGCATTTGTAAGTAATGAATTTTATATTATAAATAAAGGCCAAAATGGTTCTCTAAAGCAGTATGCTTCGTTTGCTTTATTAAACAATAAATTCTAATACCCTACATTGTACTTAATAAACACTAACACTATTAGTGTTACAAACCTTGTAAACTTCTGTAAATGTCACTGTTCAACCCTTGTATATA
Organism: Cetraspora pellucida; assembly: GCA_910591915.1. Classification (NCBI taxonomy): domain Eukaryota; kingdom Fungi; phylum Glomeromycota; class Glomeromycetes; order Diversisporales; family Gigasporaceae; genus Cetraspora; species Cetraspora pellucida. The sequence goes on from CAJVQA010009177.1 coordinate 1,340, forward strand.
TAACTTACTCTATTTGCATTGTTGACCTAAAGTGACTAAAAGCCTTAACCACCACAAGTCAAATCTAACATTCTTTTTCAAAAAGGTTACTTGTCATACATTACACAAGGTTTTGAATTGTGGAGTAACAGAGTTGCAAACTTCTGAACCCAACAATATTATAAATAAAAGCTGAAATGGCCTTTAGAAGCAGTATGCTTTGTTTGCTTTATTAAACAATAAATCCTAATACCTTACATTGTATTTAATAAACACTAATACTATTACTATTACAAACTCTGTAAACCTCTAATAATGTTACTGTTTAATCCTTAACCACATGACTTACCCTATTTGTATTTATTGACTTAAAGTGATCGAAAGCCTTAACCATCCACAAGCCAAATCTAACACCCTCTTTTGAAAAGATTACTTGTTATATATTATATGAGGTTTTGAATTTTGAAGTGACTGAGTCACAATCTAAAAAACTCAATAGTATATAATAAAATTTATATTTAATAAAATTAATTATTGTTTTAAATATTTTTAAAACTAATATTGGTTTTTTTTTAATGTTAATGGTGAGGCTATGCTTTTATCTTTATTGAATATTTAATTGAGATTTTACATAAAGTACAATTCTGCTTTTAAAATATTATAGAAAGAATAGAAGCTCAGACTAATTTATCTGTGACCTAAAAACTAACATTATATTGCTTTATTGTTATAACTTATTAATATAAAATTTATTTGATACTTATTAATATAAATCATGTTTTTTATATAATTAATAAATAGTAATTTCTTTTATAATAGCTATATATTAATCTATATTACAATTAATATAATCTAATAGAGAAATTATTATTGATATATATCTTTATTAATAATAATTAATATATATTAATTTATATATTTTTTTTTTTAATATTAAGATGACCTTTTTGATCTTTTGACTTTATTAACATATTTTTATAATTATAGTTCTATAAGAAGTTATTACAGAAAGAATATACAATTAGCTATGCATGTAACTTTTTATATTATCTATTTAAGGAGTTCTTCTAATGTTCTTTACCAATTGCTGTATCTAACTTCTCTGCTTAGATGTTCTATTTAAATCTTTTGAACCTGTTTTATATTACTTCATTAGATCAAGTCTGTATCTTTTATTTTAACATTAGGACATTTTTATCTTTAAGATAAACTTTTTGCAACTTACTGTATACCTATTTTTGCAATTAATTTAGATATCCTTATAGCAGAATCAACACTTGCAATTAGAACTAACTTTTAAACTACTATGCTTTTGTAGAGTTCATTCAGATTCTAGTACCTACTTCATAGCATATTTATAGTACTTTGTATATCTTTGCTTCTTTTATCAAACTCCCAATTCAGATAGTTTATATATAACTATAATTAGTATATTAGTATATTGAGTCAGTCTAATATTTTTTTTCTCTAATTTAATTGAGTAAACTAGTTGATGTTACTTTTGAAACTTTTAATCTAAAGGTTCTTGCCTATCTAGTTACTTTAACACTGGTATTTATTTTGTAGATCTAGTCTTTATAGTAATAGCATTAAAGATCTGTTTTATTTTTTTACTTATATCTTTTCAAATAAGTTTCTTGTTCTCAAATTTCTATAAATTTATATAGCTAAAATAACTTATCTTAAGTTTACATTATTTAATACTGGTTTGTATTTCTTTATATAATTAGATACACAGATGTCTAATGACTTGCCAGTTATACTTATATGCCTATAATCACAGATATCTTAACTCAATTATTAAAAACAGTTATTGTAATACTAGATTACATAGATGCTGTTAATGAGATTTGAATACTCAATCTACCACTTGGGAGATTAACAACCTGATTACTTTACTAGGTTACTACACTCTATTTATATTTTTTGCTAATGATATTTAATTTAATATACTATATTTATTTAACTATTATGCTATACTTTAACTATTATGCTATGTTTTCTTTAACTATTATACTATATTTATACTAACTATTATACTATAAACTATTTTTTTATTTATTTTATTATTATATTATATTTATTTTGTAATATTTATTTTAGTAATATTAGTATTAATAAAAATATTTTTTTATATTACTTTTTACTTAACAATATATAAAAAAAGCATAACTTTATATTTTTATTTATTTTTTTGTAAATAACTTATTTTGCAGAATTATTTGGAATTATTAAGTTTTTTATTTTTATTATTTATTTATATATATATCATTTAGTAAAAAATAGATACTTAAAATTTTATAAAACCTCAGTATATAAAAAAAAGTGTAATAACTAATTAAATATATAAATCTGTTTATAAATTTTTTTTAAAACCTGATTTTCAAATTTAAAAAACTGTTAAAACCAGATTCAATCATATAATCACTAAGATAAATACAGTATTTATTATTAAAATCTACTATTAAGATAATTGTAATGTGTCAAGATTAGTACTTTTCAAATTTGCTTGCATTTTGTTATGAATATTAAACACTTTTGTGAAAGAAGTTATGCTTTAGATTTGATATATATTTTTGTCTTTAATGTTTGTTTTAGTTAATTCTACTTTATACATGCAATACATATATAATATATATCATATATAAATAATATTATTGTATAAGCTATACTAGTCTTGATAAGCATATAATAAGCTTTTATAACCCGATCTTCCTTAGCATTATCAGAAAAAATTTTACTGTTATGTGAAATATGACAAAATTTTTTAAGCTTATTTATGCCAAGGTTAATGCTATGTTAGGATTAGAATTTGGAGGTTTAATAGTAAAATAGTTCAAAGAAACCTTTTTGTTAATGTGCAAAAGGTGGTTTATTATGTAGATTTTGAGTTATAGGTGATTTTAAACTAAACAAATATTTGTTTTGTATTTTCTAATTACGTAACATTATACTAAATCATGCTTTATTATTGGCTTATTTTATAGATTATCATGTAACAGTAAAAATTGCATAGTGTCAAAGATAAAACTGATATCTTATAGAAACTGCAAAATGTACATTATTTTGGCATACTTATCTAATTAGAGTTGCCCATGATGATCCATTTGAAACATGTGTACCCAACCTCAAAAGAAGCTATATAGAAATAAATAAGCCTTTATACAGAACTCTACTACCTCACCAATTAACATAAGCTCTATCTAGACCAACTTGTTGTGCTTGGAAATAGATAATGACTTTATCTGCCTTACTTGAATTAGGTGTAAGGTAATGTTAAAGGGGTGCGATTGAAGACAATATAATGAGTTCTGGCCTTAGGATCGAATAACTAAAACATTTTTTATTGGTACTATAAAGGCCATGAGAAATATTAAAATAACAAATAGTAGTGTAAAAAGGGTTAAAGGTTATAACAAATAAGATTGAGAAGTGTAAAGAATAATAAGAAGAGTCATGGTCATGTACAGGCTCTTCATATAGTAACATTTATTATAAAAAAGTAGAATTTCATCTCTTCCAAAAGGTATTTTAGTATAGTTTAGCATAGTTCAATATAGCTTAAATAACCTCTAATAATATACTTGTATGGCCTCTACAAAATATTAATAAAGTTATTAATAAAGACTTTTTGAACTGCCAATACAATAATGCTCTTTAAAAACTGTAGTACTTATCTTGTAACACTCCTTAAATAATTATTTTAATTTTGTGCCAAATTGTTAAACCATCTCTATTATTTTTGAGAAATGTTATATGGCATAACCCTTTTTCTAGCAACAATATGTCATATTTGCTCCAATCTTTGGACTTAGCATTAAACCTGTAACAATAATTGGTGGTGACTATAAGATTGAAATAACCAAAACTTTATTAACCAATGTTTGAAAATACAAAAAAATAAAAAATAAAAATTTCCAATCAGTTAATAATACTTAACAAAAAATAAAAGATTTACAACAATAGTAACCATAATTACCTTATTATTAGAGTGCCTCATAATAGATTCCACACTGACTCTAATATAAATAAGGGTAAAAATCCGATTATTAATCTTTTTTTTTTATTTTAACAAGAATAATTAAGAAAAAAATATATAGCAGAATTTTTTTTATATAAATATCTATTGAAACTATGAACTCTCAACAATCTAATGATTATAGAACTTCTTTCAATGTTTTTGATAATGCCAATTTATTAACCTTTGACAACAACCATCCCTCTGAAAATCATAATATCTCTGTGAATAGCCTTTTGCCAAATAGAAACAATTAAGCCAATAATGAAAGACAAGCCCAAGCACAAGACCCAAACATTCTTGAATTAATTTTGCAAATATTGCTGCTAGATTTAAATAAGTAACTATAGAAGTTGCTGCTGCCACCAGACCTCCTGTTCATTAAACCAATTTAGTCTGTATAAATGCTTTTTATAAAGACAAAGAAGAAGACCCTTTTGAGTAGGTAGAAGCCTTTGATTATACAGCTAATACCAATAATTGGTCTTCTGAATACAAGATAAAGATAGCCTTTGGTTATTTATGTGGAATTGCCACAAGTTGGCATGATGGAATAAAAGATAATTTGGTATATTGGGATAGGGAAACCTATTCAAATGAAAGTTTTATTCAATTGTTCATCTAGTATTTCGTGACCTCTAAAAAATGATACAAGTAACAGGTTGACCTAAATGAACTAAAATAGCAGCCATCTGAGCGAGTGAATTCATATGAATACAAGTTTAAGAAATAGTTACAAAAATTGAATTCCAGGAATCAGCTTGCCAGATTGTATATCATATAAATATTTTTAGATAGCCTCAAAGCTAAGACCACTGCATAATTAAGTATTGCAGACCCTAATAGTTTGAATGCTACAATACAAGATGCCCATAAAATCAAAGCTAAGAAAATTATAATAAAAAAGATGAAAGAAATGAAGCACATGATAGTGAAGTTATCTAATTAACCCAACAAATACAAGTACAACTACTAGGTATAAAAAGTTAACAACCACATTCACTATGTATTTCAAAGCAAGACCCAGAGCAAACAACAATCAGGTAATTACAGTAATCATAGTAATTATAGCAATAACAATTCTTATCTGACTTGTTGTAATTGTGAAGAACCTGAATATATCTCATGCAATTGTATATTAAAAAGAACCCAAAACCAAAATTGGCCCCAAATGCAAAATTGAATAACATCTCAAACCAAGCCTCAAATTTACATGAATCATACTGCAACACTAACTCAGATTCTTCTCTATTCAAGAGATGCCAATCACATAAGTGTAGTTGATGAACCAAACAAAAACATCAATGAAAATGAAGCCTTTACTGTATCTGCCATTCGTCATCAATCTTATACTACTCAAAAATCCAGCCATTATAGAAAAATAGTGCCTATGTCAACTAATGAAGGATCTCATCCCAACCAGGCCTCTGAAATTGTGCCTGCCATGGCCCTATTAAGTAAAAACCTACCAGTAACAACTGTTTTAATAATGCCTATTCCAGTAATATCTGCCCCAATAATGCCTACTCCAGTAATGTCTGCTCTAGCAGTACCTCTTCCAGTAGATATCCTACAAGTACCTTATAAATAAAGAGAACCTTTAGTAGTCAATAACCTGGAACCATATAACATTGTGTAGGATTTGTTAAATATGAAAGCCAATGTTTTTTAGATCAAATATTGCAATATCCTGATCAAAAATACAACCTAACAAATATGATAAAAAAGTTCTTAGTATCTGTAACAACCCAGAACCCTGAACCAATTGATATGAAAGTAATGACTATACAAGTCTTCACAATTGCAAGAAACACCACTGTCTGTTGCCACATTAGGATTAAAGAAAACTACATAGTACCTATGCTTAATTCAAGTGCTACTATTAGCATAATGTCAAATAAAATAATAGAAAAACTGCAGTTGAAGATTGATGAACCTTCTACAACAATGATCATTATTTCAAATGGAGCCAGGGTAAGGGCACTTGGAAAAATAATTAACCTTAAGTTGGTCATAAGCAGTTTAGTGGTCTCGACCACTTTTCAGATTATAAAATCAACTAAACAGACCCTTCTGTTAGGTATGAATTGGTTTTGTCAAATTGGCACCTATTTGCACATTGATGAAAGAAAGCTGTATGTGCAATATCAGAGTAAATTTATAGAAATACATATGTTTTATGAAGGAGAAATTTTACCAGCACCCCTAGCAGATAATGAAGACCTATTTGACAATTTTAAATTTGATAATGAAAATTTAGACAAACTGGACAGTTTCTTAACTGACCAATATAGCAAGTTGGAGTTGTATAACAATCTGTGGCTTTATTATGAAAGTTCAGCTATGTATCTGTCTAGTATTAAAAGTATTTTTATAAATGAAACTGAGAAAGAAGAAGTAAGTGTAATCGAAAGTTAAAGAAGAACCTTGATGATGAAGCTATAACAAATGATCAAAAAAACCACATAAACAACATATTGAGTCAGGAAGTAGACATTTTTGCTGAAACTATAAACAATCTTGAACAAACATTAGTATACATTAAAAAATAAACACTGAAAGTGCCTTTCCAATTAAGCAAATTCTCTACTGTGCTGCCACTAGTATGTGCTGCTTCATAAAGAATGAAATCAAAAAGTTGAAAACAAAAGGTTTAATTAAAGAAAATACTAGCCTATAGGCATTTTTTTAGTTATTGTACTGAAAAAAGGTAGTAAACTATGCCTCTATATCGACTATTAGAAGCTCAATTTGGTTATGAAAAGGATACATTTTTCCTTCTCTGTGTTGATGACCTTTTAGAAGTTTTTGGATTAGCCACTTGGTTTTCAATATTGAATTTGCTATCCAGATACTGGCAAGTTTATGTAAAGAATATCAATAGAGAAAAGCCCATGTTTATTATGAATTTTGAGATGTATGAATTTGTGGTAATGCCATTTTACCTAATGAATGCTTCTGCCAAATTTCAATGAATGATAAATAAAGTGTTAGCAGAATTCTTGAATAAATCATTGTTATATACCTTAATGAAATCATCATATATTTGCTAACATTCGAAGATCATACTAATTATCTCATTACTGTTTTTGATAAATTAATGAATATAAGGTTGAAATTAAACTCAGATAAGTGCTTTTTCTTTAAACTTCACTTGCAATTTTTAGATTATATTGTCAGTAGAGAGGGTATCTACTTTAACAAAAGAAATATAAAGAAAGTTCATAACTTTTTTGTTCTCTAGTCTCTTCACAAATTATGAAATTTTTTAGAGATAGCTTCATATTATCAGAAGTTCATTGTCAAATTCACTACTATAACATGTTTTTTGCATCTATTATTATAAAAAAACATCAAATTTGAGTAGAAAAAAGATCAAGATGATGCCTTTAATAAATTAAAGAACACTTAATAGATGTACTGATTTTATGTTACCTGAATTTTAATAAAGTATTCATAATTTATACAGATGCTTCTGTGTTCAGTCTAGATGATGCATTAGTACAAAAAGATGATTAAGATAATGAATACATGGTCATATATGTAAGCCATATAATAACAAAGACCAAAATGAATTACACCACTACTGAGCATGAGTGTTTTGCTGTTCTTTGAGTAATTGAGTACTTTCATCATTACATCAGATTGGACTTTTTCATTATAGTAACTGATTATTTTACCTTGAAGTAGCTTCAAACTTTTGTGTTGAGTGATTGATAAGCTCTTTGGATATTAAGACTGCAGCTTTATAACTATAAAATAATTTACTATTGTGGATGTATCTATAATAATGCGAATGCATTATTCTAAATTAGAGAGTCTTCAAATGAAGTGTACCATCATACTGCTAATAAAAATGGAAAAAAAAGGATTAGTAAAAGGTGAGAACTAAATAAACAAAAAAAAATTTGTTATTGTATAAATGAAATTCAAACCAGAATACAAATGTCTTGGCCCCTTCTATCACAAAAGCAAAAACAATTGAAAAACAAACAAAAAAAAAAGAGAGATAATAAGTAAATAAATAAATAAATAATAATAAAAAAAAAAAAAGAGAAAAAAAAATAATATAAAATTAAAAAAAAAAATCATTAAATATTTTAATAAGTGATGGCAAATTAGTAGTGCAAAATAAGTATATAAATATATATATATTTGAATAATAATAAAATAAGTACAATAAAAAATAAATAAAAAAAAAACTATAAATATGGATCCCACTTACTATCAGCAATTAAAGCAATATCTACCTCTAACTATCGATCAAGTCTAGCAACAATGAATCAAAAAGAAGAGTAACTTCTTCGATCTCAAAGATGGATTCTTATATTAGAAAGACCAAAGACATAAAGAAAGGCTATTATGAGTTTTGCAACAACATGAAGTTGAACCAATACTGTTTTTTATGCATATGCATCTGCTAAATGGACACTTTAACAAGGATGTTATGTTAGAGAAGATTTGTAATATGTACTTTTGGCCCCAAATATATCTAGATATAGGCTTTTACATTCAAACATGTGACCAATGTTAGCACTAAACACAAGCATATGAACAAGACCCTCTACACCTACTACCAATAACTGTGCCCATCCATAAAATCAAGATAGATTTTGTTGACTCCCTATCACAAACCCCCAGAATAAATCGATACATTATTATCTCTACTGATTATATGACCTATTGGCCTAAACACATGCTATACAGAAAGTGAATACTCAAACCATTGCAGAATTCATCTATAATAATATAGTGTATCATCATGAGTGTTCAAATTGAATTTTGTTACATTATAGAATACATTTAAGAAATGAGCTAATAAGGCACCTGTTGAAAAAACTAAAGATTAAGCAAAGTTTCTCCATACCATACCATCTTCGTACTAATGGCCTAGTTGAATACTTCAACAAGACCTTGAGTAAAGCTATTATCAAACTAGTAGAAAACATTGTCAATTGAGACTTACTAATTCTTTTAGTATTATTTGCCTATCAAACTGTCTAAAATTCTGCTACTTAAATGTCACCTTTTCTATTGGTATATAGTCATGAAGCAAAACTATCTATCCATCTGTATTAAGAAAAAGAAACCTTAAAAGGAACTATATTGTAAAAGACTTTCGATCTTATAAACATTATACCTACCCTTCATGAAAAAACCATCTAGCAGGTTGGCTAACAGCAATTAAAGTAAAAGGATTATCATGATAAGCACTATAAAATCAACTCTGGATTTGATATTGTGGATAAAGTTTTGCTTAAAGATGCTGCAAAAAGGTATTTATGTAATTAAAAGTTCATACTAAAATATAAAAGATCATTCTATATTTATAATAAGCTGGTGAACAATGTATATAAATTAAGGATAATGAATAGAAAGTTAATAATAATAGCTTTCAACTTGCAGCTGCTGAAGAAGTATCATGAAAGAAGTGTCAAATGAGTAAAATAGTAAAAACATAAAAAAAAAAATAATAATAATAATAATAATAATAATAATAAATTCTATATCTGGTACCTTTTTTGATGGGTTGGTTATGACAGTCATATATAGGGATATGTTTAGGATGTATGACAAGAGTTTGGTATGCTCTTTGTTTTTGAATATGGTGTGTTTTGTCTCTTTTTTCTTTTTGTTTCAAATCTGTGTATAAGTTTTTGGTTGTGTATGACAGCCATATATGTGAGTTGGGGATTTACCCTTTGTCTTAGACATAAATGTTATTATTTTTATTGTGTTGAATTCTTTTCATTTTGAATTGGAATCATATGACTCACAGTTAGTTGTTTGAAATTAGTCTAGAAATTGACAATTGACTTGTTAGTATAGTATAGCATAATGTAAAAAAAAAAAAAAATCTTTTTCTTACTGAGTAGACTGTGAATTAAACTTCTGAATCATCAACTAAATTACAAAGGATGCCCTATGAACTCAACTCCTATAAACCTTTTTCACAAGACAAAAAAAAACAAGGTGGGAAGAAATGTCAAAGGTAAAACTGACATCTCATGGAACCTGTGAAATGGATGTCATTGTGGCATACTTACCTAATTAGAGTTGCCCATGATGATCCATCAGAAAAATGTAAGCCTGGCCCCAAAAGAAACCATATGGAAGTATACAAGTTTCTATGCAGAACCCCACCACCCCCTTCAATTAAAGTAAGGTTGACCTAGACCAACCTATTGTGCTGGGAATGGACATTGACTTCATCTGCCTTACTTGGGTTAGGTGTGAGGCAATGTCAAGAGGATGCGATTGAAGACAATACAATGGGTTCTGGCCCCAGGGTCGAATAACTGAAACATTTCTTATCGGTACTATGAAGGCCATGAGAAATGTTAAAGTAACAAAAGGCTGTGTGGAAGGGGTTAAAGGTTATAATAAATAAGGTTGGAAAGTGTAGGGAATAATGAGAAGAGTCATGGTCTTGTATGGGCTCTTCTCATGGTAAAATTCATTATAAAAAGGGTGGAATTTCCCCCCTCCCAAAAGGTATCTCAGTATAGTCCAGCATAGTTCAATATAGCTCGAATAACTCTAACAATATACTTGTACGGCCCCTACAAAATATTAATAAAGTTATTAATAAAGACCCTCTGAACCGCCAATACAATAATGCTCTTTAAAAACTGTAGTACTTATCTTGTAACGCTCCTTAAACAATCACCTTGACCTTGTGCCAAATCGTTAAACCGCCTCTATTATCTTTGAGGAACGTTATGCAGCATAACCCTTTTTCTAGCGACAATCCGTCGCATTTGCCCTATCTCTGGACTCGACATTAAACCCGTGACAATAGTAATTTTTCTGGCGATCCTGGGTAGTTTAGTAACCCGGGTCAAAATAGAATTTCTGTTATATATATTATATACAGCTATTTAAATAATGGTTCAAATGCACTTTAGCGGGTACTAATACATTGAATTATCACATTCCGCAGATTTTTCATTCTAGCACGTCGCA
>CAJVQA010009178.1:0-12300 GCA_910591915.1 Cetraspora pellucida
TGGCAGAGAATTTGTGAATGATTTGATTATTGTTATTGACCTGAACCCAGCCAATGCCTATTGTACATTGGTTGGTTTCAATATTGGTTACTGAACTGTCAGTATAAAAGTTAAGTTGTTGTTGAAAGCTGTTAAGAATTGAGTATTGTTTAAGTATGTTTGCTGCTTCACTAGTTTTAAATATTTCAAAGATACAAGAGTTGGAAATTGGAATTGTTGGTATTAGAGAAATTGATAGTAGGTGTTTAATAGCTGTTGAATGGATAAGATCGATATAGTTGGCATTGAAGTTTAATGTATTAGAATTGACTCTTTCTAAGAATTAGGAATAGATAATTGCTAATATATTAATTGTATATAAATTTTGAATTCTGTTAGAGTTTAAATGACAGCCTAAACAAGGTAAGCTTTGGATTGGTAAAAGAGGGTAGTAACCAGAGTGATTTATGTCAATATTTGTTTGCCAGTGTATGATAGATATTTGATTAATGTTTTTTAAATATCTGTGAATTTTGCCAATAATAATCTTATTATCAGTATATATAAGTAACCAGGGTTTAGTTTTTTTGGAGATATGTTGTGAGCTGTATGCAAATGGGTTATATTCTGGTTATTGGTAGTATAGGAGAAGAATTCTGAAACTATTATGGGCCATTACAGTTTCTTCCAAAGAAGTGAACCATAGTGGTTTTTGACCTTTAGGTAGGTATAACAGTCATGGTAAAAGATGGTTCCATTTTAATAAAGTAGTATTGTTAGCTGTACAGAGCTGTTCAAGATATAAGATGTTAAGGTTTTTGATTTGTTTTTTGAAGCTAATATATTGAGAGTGTTAAGATAAAATTGATTTAATTGATTGAAGATTATATGATATAGTGTTTGGTCATGAAATATTAGAATTAGCTGTTATAGATATGTTTAGATGTTTTAGTAATTGAATAATTTTGAAGTTTATTGTGTGTTTATTTGGACTGTCAATGATAGGATTGGAGTGTTGGAGTATATTGATAGTTGATCATAGGTTGTTTTGAAGTTGTAGTCTTATCCATGTTGAAGTTCCTAATAGGTTAGAATTGTTGAGTCATGATAAAAAGTTAGTAATATGATGTTGGAGTTGGATGTCCTATATATTATAGACATTATACAGATATAGGTTAAGCATAGTACTATTGGGAATTGATTATGCTAAGTGGGATTTGCATTTGGCTATTGTTAAGTATTTGGCAAGAATGTTGTTGCATATGGAATGAGATATAATAATGTTGTGTAATCTATATTAGAGTGTAGGTATAATGACTGTATTGATTATATAGATGATTTGTTTATCTATAATTTTCTTTATATTAGTGATGTTTGTGAGTTGAAGAGTTTCTTCTCAAATAATTTTAATTTGTTCGATATGTTTATTATTAAATGTAAACCAACAACCTAAAAACTTAAATAGTTGGCAGCAGATATAAATTTTAAGGTATAGTTAAAGAATTGAATATTAGATATAGATGAGTTAGAAATAAAGACAGATTTAGTAGCATTAATCTGAATGTTGGAGAAAGATGAAGCAGTTTAGGTAATTTGTTCTAACTCATGTTTTGTTTTTGCTATTCAGAGTGTGTCATCCATGTAAGCTAATACTGATGTAGATGCTTGAAGGCTTTGGGATCTAGATGGTTAAAAGTGAGTTTTCCAAAATGTAGATAGTGAGTAACCATTATATTGTAATGCAATTTTATGAATGAGTAGATCATAATAAATGTACCAGAATAGTAGAATTATTGTTTCTTCCTGGTCTATTCCATTTTTAACTGTATATGGGTTGATTAGGCCAAGGTTGGTGATTACTCTATTTTGACAATTTGTCAATAAATTAGTAAGTATGTTAACTAGCTTAGAAGGCATGTTAATATGAATTAGTGCCTTTTCGAACAGGTTCAAATTAACTTTGTCATATGCTTTGCTCATATCTTGTGATATAAGCCAAAGTTGTTTGGAGTTGCAAGATGTATCTTTGATAATATTATTTAAGATATGTATATGTATAGCTGTGCTATTGACTGGCAGAGCAATGTAATTATAAGGTAAAAAAATTATATGTTTAGTAAATACTTGATTTAGACAGTTTGTGAGAAGTTTTGTATAAAGTTTTTTGGCATGTTCGAGAAAGCTAATAGGTCTGGTGTTGATTAGATTGCAGTCAAAAATAGGTTTTTTAGAAATTGGAAAGATTCTACTCTCTTTGCATTGCTTGGGGATTTGGTTTAGAGTAATACATCTATTTAGGAGAGCTGTGATTGCTTGAAAGAAGAGTATGCCTGCATGTTTTAATATTTCATAACTAATGCCGGAAGGGCCACAGGCCTTATTGTTTGGAAGATGAGATAATGTTTCAGTTACTTCAATGATAATAAATTCTTTAGTAATGTCATTATACTACTCAGTACTAATATGCATTTTGTGATTATATTCTTCTTTCCAATTAGATTCAAAAATTTGTTGATTGGTCTGTTTAAAAGATGTTCATTGGTCAAAATGTTGTTGGATATGCTGTTTAATGTCTTGAGGATTAGTGATTACATCATTGTCTGTTCTAATGTTATCAAATTTTACTAGGTCTTTGTGACGGTTAAATATGCTATTAATCATTGATTTTGGATTGGATTGGAGTTTGAAACACCTTTTAGAAATATTATTATTAATCTGTTGTCTTATTTCTTTGATATTTTCTATGTTGCAAGCATGATAGATAGATTTTCATTCAGTTTTAGCAAGTGCTAACCAGTTTGGCAATAAGTTGTGAATAGTTAGTAAAAGTGGGATGTTGAGCTGATTAGATGTATTTATTTGATTAATAAGGTGATTATATTGATATAGTATAGGAGTGAAGTTTTTTAGTGAGTATTTGACTTGTTTAATAATATTTCCTAATTTTTTAAGATGTTGGTATAAAGATGATGCCTTTGTAGAGAAGATATTTTGAAAATTTCTGACAGTGATTTTTTTATTTGGAATATGATGTATAGTAGCAGAGATAATACTGTTTTGAATTTTGTCCCAGGAAGATTCTGTGATTCTGAGGTTTGTGTACTGAGTAGGGTTTTATTATTATTAAGATTTAAGGTTACTTGATCTGCAAATTGTTGCCATTTCTCTTTGGCCATGTTTTTGTATAAGAATGTTTTTCTACAGGTTTTGGTAAGATTTCTGAGTTTACCTATATATGCATAAGGAAAAAGCCAGCAGGAGTTTAAAATTTTATGATCATTTTGAGAACTAGTATTGGAATCATCTGTAGTAAAAGAGTTAAGATATCGAAGAAGAGGTTGATTAGCCCAAATATAATCTATGCTACTCTGATATCTGTTGCTTTGCCAAGTAGGTGTTGAATTATTAGTGTATGTTGCTAGGTTATACATGTTGTTGTATTGGAGGAAATGAAATAATTTATATTTACTTGAATAGAAATGAGTAATGTTATCAAAAGCATTAAAATCCCCTAGGACAATAGGTTGAATATTTAATATATAGGCTTATTGGAGCCATTGTATTACAATGTTTTGTACTGACAATCGTAATTGGACATTATTACATAGTAAGTAAACTGAAATGATTTTGAATTTGAAGTCATGTTTAAAAAGAATGTCTACTGCAATAGCATATTTAGGAGAGATAAGTATTTTATGAATGTAAGTTTTTATGGACTTGTGGATCATAATAGCTATGCCTGCTTTAGGGCCTTCAGTACATGACCATAGGTATGTAAAATGTTTGGATTTTTGTAGTTTAGTAATAGGGTTATTGGCTGCAATTTTGGTTTCTGTTATACTAATAATGTTAAGTTTGTTAGAAAGACAGTAGTCTTCTCTTACTTGTTGTTTTAGATTTTCATTAAATCCTCAGACATTATGTGTACTAATTGATAAATGAAGTTGGTTGTTGCTAGTCTGTATTTCTGGAATGTTGTGGTTTGTGAAGTGATGACTGTTATCATTTGGTATTGTTTGATTTAGGGATGTTAAAATAGGTAAATATTCATAGGATTTATATCGAATAGAATTTATGGCTATATGATTAGGAATGATAGGATCTGTAACTTTAGTATAAACATGTGTTTCTGTATTATCAAGATTAACTAATATTTTAATTGGGTCAAAGAAGAGATTTTGGCATAAGTGTTTAATGAAATCTTTAAGTATTATAGATTATGATAATAGAGGTAGATGGTATTGTTTTAAAAATTTGTTATAACAAGTATTTGTCTCTAAAGGAATTGAAGTATTGGTATTAGAGACATTATATATAGTGTCTTCTACAGATTTACTCACACTAGGCTTTACTGCCTGCCTATTGTTATCATTCTCCTCTAAAGATGGCCCAAATGTGGAGGATATCGTAGTTTTAGAGGTGGCAGCTGCATTGATGTGTTCTGTAGAAGACATTACTGAAAAGGAGAATTTATACTTTCTTCTTGCAAGGTAAGAGTAGTGTTTTCTGTTGTTTTTGTTGTTTCCTTTGGGGATATAGATGTGTCCTCATCTACTTCTTGAGATGTAGATGGCTTAGAGTTTTGTATGAAAAGAGAATCTTCATATTGTTTGAGATTGAAATTTTAAAGTGTTTTATCAAGAAGCTTCAGCTGCAAGATAGTAGAATTGGTTGTAATTAATACATATTTGTTTAAATGATATTTTGAATTCTATTTCTAATTTGAAGTATGTAATAACTCTTGCAAGTGTATGGATATCATCAGTTGTTTTGATCATTTTTTCTAGAACTTCTTTTTAGGATAAACCTGTAAGTCTGTCATTATCTTTTGCTGCTAGTATAAAAGCTTTTAAGTATTAGTAGAAGTAATATGAAGATTGAGCTGTATTACTTTCCACTTTGTTGAGCTTTACAAAAGTTTTTTCAGTAGATATTGCTAGACCTCTGAGTTCTTCTGTGAGTGTTTGAATAAAAAAGCTTGCTGCAAGTTTTTGTTTAGAGTAGAAGATATCAGTTTCCGGAGTTGGGTATACCCATTCTTTTTGTTCTGATTCTGGTACTAGATGGGTTTTAAAGGAGTTAGTAAAATAAAATTTAGATATATTTCCTAGATTATGTTCAATTGATTTGAATAGTAGATCACAATCTTTGTTAATACAAAGATAAATGTGATGAAGTGCTACTTTAAAGGTTGCTTCAGAGTGCTCTTTAAGAGTATGTAGTAAAGAGTATGATATTGGCAGTAGTTTTTTGCATTCTTCTGTTAATTTTTGTGATATTAACATTTAATATAATTGCTTGTTTTCTGTTAGTCAATTTTTTCAAATTGGATGCTGTATTTTTTAAAGAAAGTTTTAAACCAGACTTCATAAGTTGTAAGATGGGGTTTAAGTGATGAGATTCTAAAGTCTTTTAAGAATTTTTCAGATGAAATGTTAAGAGTTGTGTTAATATTAAATTGATTGTCATTTTGGATTGTGAATTCAAGTTGTTTGGAGCTGTGTTTAATATCAAAGTAGAGTGTAAATCATAATAGTTTAATGTCAAGTTTTTTCATAAATTCTTCAAAATTGATGGTTCTATATTTATGGTTTAAATAAAGATGTAACAAGGCTAGGTTTATGGCAACTCTACATCTGTTAGTATGTGAGTAGGATGGGATAGAATAATGTGATCAGAGGATATGTAAATAGTCTAGTTGTGTAAAGAAAACTTGAAAAGTAAACCTTTGAGAGTATTATAAAAAGCTTTAAAAGAGATTGGTTTTGATTTATCAAAGTTAGGACTTGAGTTGATAATAAACTCTGACAGAAACTTAGGTTTTTCACTTGCTATTTTGTTAAGAATATAGCTGAAGAAGAATTTGGCAGGTGGTTTGTTGTTATTTTTGTCATTTCAAATTTATTGGGAATAACTTGTCCAGAAATAAAGTCTCTAAGGTTGAATTTCAAAAAGTTGAATAGTTGTAGAGCCAGTAGGGTGTTAAGTTTATTATGTTGTTGCATGGTTGGGGTAATTGGATAGTTTTTAAACCAGTTGAAGTCTTTGGAAGTGTCATGTTTCTGAGTATTTGCTTTTTGTTTAGGTTTTTTATCATTATTTACATTCTGTTTGTTGTTATTTGTGGTTTCTTTTAAATTGGAGTTGTTGTCTGATTGATTATTAGTATTTCAGTCTTTTTGGGAAGCTTATCCAAAAATTTTTTAAAGAAAGTGCATTTGTCTTCTGCAGATAGATGAAAACATTTGATTTTGTAGTAAAGGCCATGTTGTTCCCAGTTCATAGGGCTTGTAAATTTGGCTAGCTTTAGTTTGAGTTTATGAATATATTAAGAGTGAGCAGGAAAGCCACCAACTTCAGTTTTAAAAACCAGAGCTTTTGGATCTAGTGAATGTTTGTTGTCAATTAACATAATACAAGATATGTCTTTGGTTTTACAAATAATACATGTGTATGCATAATGAGAGTAGACCATGAAAGAGATTTAATTATCAGTATCTTGTCTACTATTACTGTAGCAGTTAGGAAATGGGTTAGCAATATTGTGTTTGGGTTGGAAGAATGACTTTGGTACATTATAAAAAGATTTGTAAAGTTTAGCATCTAGATCAATTTTCATTGAATTAGATGGCTCAGTTGCTGTTATAGAAGTAGTAACAGAGATAAATAGTAGACATAAATGCTGTAAAGTGAAGTATGTATAGTATTTTTCACAGAAACATCTTGAGATGATAGGTTGAGTAGGGCTGGAGAAGAAGTAGTAGCCATTGTTAATATCACATTGTGTAGGATTGAAGTTAGTTGGAAGGACTTTGAAGCTTTTACAGTTTTTGTCTAAAGTAACTAAGGTTTGGCTACTATATTTGTTTTGGAGAATATCTAGGTTGAAGGAGTCTGGTTCAATAGTGGTAATGCTAAGCATATTGTGTAACTATCCTTATGTAATATTTGTACTAGTAAAAAACAATTTTCAAATCAGACTGAAAAATCTGCTTTTCAGTTAAAATTTTCTAATTTGGGGACTTTACAGATAAGTTAGGAAGGATCTGAGAAATGTGGGACTAATAGAAAGGCCAATTGGATGTTTAGAAAATTTTAATGGGTGCTAGAAAAGTAAATTTTCTGAGACAACCTAATGAATTTTCCTAAATTAACCAGTAAAATAACCTGCAAAAGCAGATTTTAGTTTTGCCTTTTTCCTAGTATCTCAGTGAGTTTTGGTTTTTTTGCTATAAAATATATATCAAAATGACCGAAATGAAGTGCTTGTTATTTTTCTAATAGGTAACAAGGTTTAATTAATTAGTAAAATATTAAGAAAATAAGCAAACACCAAAATGTTGGTTTTTGCAATTTTTTCAGTAGCTAAATGTTGCAGAAGCTTAAAACTTGGCTGCCTAGAAGAAGAAAAGTGAGCTGAACAACTTTACTTAGAGGTACAAGTAAGGTTTAATTAGTAAAATATTGAGAAATAATTAAATGTTTTTAGCAAAAATTTGGTACAAATAATCTACAGAAAGAGTTACAAAATTGGTTGTTTAAAAATTTCTGTAATGGTTGAATTTGATATATTAATAGTAGAATAGTTATGAGGAACTCATAAAGGATGTTTAATTGCTGTTAAATAAATAAGATCCAAGTAGTTAGCATTGAATTTGAATTTAGGAGTTTTTCTTTCTAAAAAGCTAGTACAAATAGTTGCTGAAATATTAATTATACATGTTTGCTTAACTTTATTTGAGTTAAGGTGGCATCTGATACATGGTGTACAGTTTAAATCTGGGAGTAGGTAATAGTAATTATATTTTAAATCAATATTCATATTCTAATGTGAGATAGAGAACTGGTTTGTATTGGAAAAATATTTGTAAATTTTGCCAATAATGATCTCTTTATTATCATTATTGTAAATAAGTAACTAAGGTTTAAGTTTTTTCTTGATTGATGAAGTATTATATGCAAAAGCATTAACTCTTGGAGGTTGAAAATGAGGAAGGATTAGGCAATGTAGTCTGTCAGATAAGATTGTATCTTTCAGATAAGTAAACCAGAGAGGTTGCCTTTCTTTTATTAGATTGTGAAGTCTTGGTAAAAGATAGTGCCATTTAAGTAATATACTATTGTCTATAGTACTTAATTGCTCTAAGTAGAGTATATTGTTTTTTTGAAATTGTTTTCTGAAAGTATAGTATTTGGGATGTTGACTGAGTATCAGTTCTAGTAGTTAATATCTATCATAAAAAGTATTAGACCACAGGACATTAGAGTTGGCTAAAATTGATATGCCAAGGTGTTGTAGAAGTTGTATGATTTTGAAGTTAAGTATAAGTTTGTTAGGTCCATATATTAGTAGTTAGCTGTGCTAAAGAATGTTAATAGCAGACCAAAGGTTGTTTTGAAGTTGCTGTAAACAGATTTTAGTAGAAATACTAAGAATCTCAGAGTTATTAATTCTTTGTTAAAAGCAGGATATATGATATTGTAGTTGAATATCCCAGATATTATATACATTATATATATAAGGGTTAAGCATAGTGCTGTTAGGACTGGTATGAGAAAGTTTAGCTTTATGTTTGATCATAGTAAAGTATTTGGATAAAATGCTATCACAAGTAGAGTGTTTAAGAATAATGTTATATAATCTGTATTTAATAGTAGAAATGATTATAGTATTAGTAATATAGATAGCTTGTTTGTCTATAATTCTTTTTGTGCCAGTAACATTGATGAGCTGGATTTCTTCATCATAAATTAATTGGCTTTGTTTTGTATGATTTCTTATTAGTATAAAGCTGTTGCAAGTAATTAACTATATTTTTATTATTTTATTTTAATTTTTTTTTAAATTAAAGTTTCTATTTTTAGAAATAATATTTTAATTCAAGTTTTTGTAGATATAGATGCCTTTAGAGACTCTTTTATATTGGAGATTACAACTAGTTATATGTGCACTTTTGATATCTAATTTAAGTAGTCTGTCTATATATTACTATATAAGTTCTATACTAGATATTCTACTTGCAAACCAATTATGAATTTTGTCTATTTAAATCTTCTGCATATATAATTCTTTTGTATTATAAAAATATCTTTAGAGCATAGTTTATTTAAGTTTTCAATACTTATTAGTATTTTTAAAACTATTTTATTCTTAACAAAAGACTTACTAGAGCTTGCAAGTTTTATATACAGCTAATTTAGTTTTATGCAATATACTATAATTATCTAATACTTGCAGTTAAAGAGATTATCTGTTTAACTGTTATGTTATACTATTTCTACTCTTGTAATATTTACTAAGATCTTAGTATTCATTTTTTTAATATTTTCTTTATTATTTTCTACTAACTGCTACTTAGAACTAACAAATTTCATTAAATTATCAATTTAAATAGCTTAGTATAATATATTTTTGTATTATTTTTCTTTATAAAATTTGGCAGTTTGGTTAGTTATATGCTTTTCTGTATATATTTTATATTTAGTTTATTCAATCGGGTTTTTTGAAAATAGTTTATAAGCTTCAACCAGTCTAATAATACTATCAAAAATTTATACTATCTTTTTACTTAAAAATTTTTAAGTAAGTTTCTGGCTCTTTAGTTTCTTAGTTTTTTTATACCTAAGGATCTTATTATAAATTTGCACTAAAGTTTTATATAATACTAGTTAGTAACATTTCTTTATATATGCATAATATTATATTTTTATAAATGCTTTAAGCTTTAAATAATGAGTAAGATCTGACTTAGTGTACTTAAATTACAGTCACATAAGGCCAACTAATTAACAAAAAACAGTTACTATAATACAAATTTATTTTCAAATTTTGTTATAAGTGAAAGTTGAATATTAGACTTATTACTTAGAAAATAACAATCTAATTACTATACTAAAATCATCATTTTTACATTTTTATTATTATATTTATCAAGTAAAACTTTTTACTGATATTTAAATATTGCAATAAAGTTATTTTGTTGTAGTTTAAAAAAATCTTTAATAAACTTATTATAATTGTCTTAAAAATAATTTTTTAAGTTTAAAATCATAATTTGCACAATATAAAATACACAATAAAGAGTATTCATAGTTAAAAATTTATTATATATTGCAGTAACTAAGACAGTATTTGTATTTGTAAAAATAATTTATAGAGTAGTTTTATTTGTTATATATTTGATTTGTTACAAAATTCAGCTATATATATCTTTTATTTTATTATCTATTAATATCTAAGTTATAAGTTTAGAAAATAAATAGTTGTTGGCTACTAAAAAAATAACAACATCATCTTATAATGATTAGTAATGCTAGTATTGTTATTTAGAATAATATTACCAAACTTTAATTACTATTTAATTTAGTTAAATGATATATAGAATAATTAATAAAAATATTTATTATTAAAATTCTAATTTACTTTAACATACTACTAAGAATTAACTTCCTTTTTAGTTAGCAACTCTTAATCTAATTGGCTGATATTATTAGTCTAATTATATAATTTTAGATAAAATTATTAAATTACTTGTTATAGTATTGACATAAAACCTTACCAAAGTAAATCCTTTTACACAAAATAACAAAAAATTTGTTAGTAATAAAATCGTTAATAACTGGTTATTTTACTAAGATAACTAACTTTGGTGCCTTAATTAAACTTGTTCAGCATAAAATTTTACATATACTCTGAAAGTTACAGACCTTTAACTTTCAAACTCGCAGTTTAATACTGCTAAAACGGCCTTTGGCCTCTGTAATTAAACTTTTAATTATTTCTCATCCGTTAATCTTTTAACCCACAATACTGTTCTAATAAAAGTTGTAAAGTATCTCTTTTCGATCAAAACAAGTCTAAAAAGAAGCTTGTAGCTCCAAAACTGATGGAATTACAACAAAAAATAACTTTAATTCTTCTATTGCTCTTTGAAAAATTACATTGTTCTTACCCCCAAATTTTCTCCCTTACACGTTTTTTGTGTAACCTCAAATCATTAACAAAATTGGTTTCATTTAATATTACATTATGTAAATTAAATTTAACCAAAAAAGAATCTTCTTTGTTACAAATTAATTTGTATTAACTTATTAAAAATAAATTCTGTACATTAGTACACAATAGCTACTGTAATACATAACTAATTATAACTTTGTGTCACACTAGCTACACCAGCCACATTAGCCACATTAGTCATACTTGTGTTACCTAAATTACACAAGGTTACAAAAGGTTACACAAGCTGCAGTAAGCCACAGCAAGCCACAGTAATACCCTTGCAAACTCAAATTTTAACCTGTAAAAAAGTTTATAATTATTATTTTATTTTAAAGTCTTATATCTTTAAATCTTACTAAGTAAAACAAGCCTGGTCTTTTAAGTAATCTTATCCAAAATGCCAACTTTAGTAAGTTCTGAACCTGATTCTATTGATCTGGACTACTTTTATGAAAAATTTCCAAAAAGTTTTAATATTGGGATCTATGAAGATATGCCAAAAATATCATGTCCAACACCTACAAACAAACAACCTAATAACTGTATTACTACAGAACTTAGAGGCAGTATCAAAACCTATCATTATATTTAAGCATCTGCTACTAGTGCTACAGTTATCTGTTTATGCAGAAAATACTATACAAATTTCTATTCGAACAAAAATATCACCTACAAACAACATCAAAATATCACTATTATTAAAAAACCAAAAGACAAAAAATTATTTGCAACAAATACTGTCAACTCTACAAATGTTATCCCACCATCTCTCACTTCTTCATCTTCACCATCTTTATATCAACATACTTGTCCTAAATGCAATCAAACTATCAATTGTAAAGTCGTTAATAACAAACATTACCTAGCTGCTGATGCTGAACTCTCTAATGACAAACCTTGTCACAAATCTTGTATTGACACCCAACCTGAACCTGAAATGCAATCTATTACCAATTCAGAACAAGGACCTTCACATGCATTTTCAATTCATGAACTTGAACAATCTCTAAATGAATACCGTAATAACAATCTACTCATTTCGAAACTTAAATCTTTAACATCTATCGATGAAAACACAACAAATAACATGACTACTAATGCTACCGATATGAATATTGATAGCTCTATTCCACCTGATACTAACCAACAACACCAACAACAATTAACACAACAACAACAATAACAAGAAGTATCTAAATAACCTAAACAACAACAACAACAACAACAAAAACCACATGAACAATTACAACAGTCCTATAGCCAAGCTGTAAGACCAAAACTCAACCCATCATTCGACTGGTTAGCAAACTTTCCAGTAACTG
>CAJVQA010009179.1:0-12299 GCA_910591915.1 Cetraspora pellucida
ATAGGTAGAAAGATAGGTTTAATTAGTAAAATTATGTGTAAATAGACAAAAACCAAAAACTTGGTTTTTGGAACTTTCTCAGCAGCCAGGTTTTATTGAGAGATAAAACACAACCGCCTAAAAGGAGAAAAGTGTGCTGGACAACTTTACTTAAGGGGTCAAGTAAGGTTTACTTAATAGAATTATGAGAGATAATCAAATGTTTTTTTTGTAGTTTTGGTATAAGTGATCTACAGAAAGAGTTGCTTTTTATTAATATACCTATAAAAATTATTATAATTTATAAATAAATATATTGATATTAATATATTAATAAATATATATATATTATAAATATTTTATTTACCAATCATCATTGAAGCATTATTATTACCAAAATGTACAAGATCTTACATATTTAAATATTTATTTAATATAAAATTTTTTAATTTTTCAAATATATATTCTAATCTACAGTCTTCTAATTTAATTAAACCTATATAATGAACAATTGATACATTAAATATCATATATTATAATGCAATAATAAGATGTTTTTTATCTAAAGAATTATTTTCATTAATCATAATATTCTAGTTTCTCAATAATTTAATTTTATTAATAAGTTCTTTTTTAATTACATGAATGATTGCTATAGCAAAATTTTAAGCTATAACAGAATTTAAATAGGTATTATAGTTTTTAGATTCTAAAGATTCTTGTAAATTAAGTGCAGAAAATTTAAGTATTTGAGAGTTCAAAGAAATACTATTACTATTCATAACTAAGTTATATAGATCAGAATATATATTAAATAAAAAAGATGTTTTTTAACTGTAAAATAAATACATTTAATTTGTTATATAATTTTTATGTTATTATCATCTAATTGATGAAAACTAATATTGAAAATTGTTGCTTAGCTTTTTGATGTTTTTTATCTTTTTCTTCATGCTGTTTAACAATATCTTTTTTGAAAATATCAGTTCCTCAAGTAAATACATTATCAAAGTTAACTGTTTTACATAATTTACAAAACATCTGCAAATTTTTATTGATTTTAAGATATTCTAACAATTCCCATTTTTTTAACCAAGAAAAAGGAGGATTTGTTAAATTTCACAGATTTTTTTGATTAAATGTTTGAGTTCTAATTTATCAACAGCTTTATGTTTGTCTTTATTATTTATATTTGAGTTTAAAATCTAATTACATAAATTTAACTTCATAACATATTTATATAAAAATTGCTTTATTATAATATCTCTTAATTTGTTAATTTTTAATATTAATATATTTACTTTTTTGCTTGCTCACTAAATGGCTTAAGAGATAAAAAATAAATTATAATCAATAAAAATACATAAATAGCTAATCCAAAGAGATTATTAAAGCTATTATTATGATTAAGAACAACTATATTTGATAATATTTTTTACTTGGATATGTGCTTAGTATAACTGAAATTAAAATTATCATTATTATTGATCTGATCTATAAAATTATATAAATAACCAATCCAAAGAGATTGTTGTTGATATTATTATTAAGGTCAACATTTTTTTGTTTGAACATAACTAAAGATAAATTATCACTATTGTTGATCTATAAAATTACATAAATAGCTAATCCAAAGAGATTGTTGATGATATTATGATTATGATCGATAATATTTTTGCTTGGACATATGATTAGTATAACCGAAGATGACTTTAATTTTGTAATATATTGTACCATTAACAAACTTTTCGATTTGCGCAATTAGTTATGCAATTGTGCAATTTGTAAAAAAATTTTTTTGTGCATGTATTGTAAATTTTGTGCAAAATACAATACATGCACAACGAATTTTTAACACTGGATGTATGTACATATGAGTGTTATTTAAATAAATTTCAATAACGTATAGTATATTATACAGGAAAATGCCTTTCAAGCTGTTTAAACTTCTTCAGCAAATAAGAAATGATTGAAAAACATCGAACCAAATTTTAAACCAATTGACAAATGGTTAATAGTTTATAAAACTTGAAAAAAATGAAAGAAAGTCTGAATAAAACAATGCATATTTTATCTGGAATGATATTATTGAGGTTGGTATTTTTGTATTCCTATTTCTATATTGAGAATCTAGTTCATTGCTTTAATACTCTATTGGGTATTTTAATATTAAGTTTTACTAATTTTTATAATTATATAGATATTTAACATTTTACCATAATAATATATACTGTATATTTGATAATTGCTAATTACTTAGAAACGATATGTTTATCTGTAAGAAAAATGCCATTATCAATCTTAAATATTACGTAATTTTTTTACAAGCACAAATGATGTGGTGAAAATAATTGTAGAATAGTCAAATACAGTTATTAAACAGAGTATATTTACAAATACAAGTGACTCTCGATAGAAAAAACTTTTGATATAAGATTTGAAATCCTAATTAAGAATTTGTAATAAAAAACTGATATAAGATTTTGACTGGACCAGGCAACTTTCTTATATTAAGAGTCACTTATATTAATGATTTAATCGAAAGAATTGATATTAATGCAGCAGAAGCTGTTACGGCATAAGCCAGAATAGTTTCGGGTAAGATTTTAATTAGTATGTATATATAACTAAATTAACCAAAATTGACATCCGATGTCTAGTTTAAGTATATATATTTTCAGTGTAATTTCGCTACTATTTGTCGAAGCGAAAGAATTATAGATAGTGATGGGACTACATAGCTTAGAAATTAAAACATCATAAGCTATGGTTTATTTAAAAAAAGAAAATCGATTCTAAAAAATTATTAAAATTGCTAAATGCGACAATTAAGTACCACCATCGCTGATTATAGACTTCTAATTTTGAATATAGGATTTTGTTATTCGGAAAAATTTAAACTCAGTTTCGTACCATTTTTTTAGGGGAGGTTGCCCATCTCTAGCTACATGTGAGTTTGTAACGATTAATATATAATTTAACAACGAAAAAATTCAATAGGCTATTAAAATAATATCAATTAAAAAATAATCTAAGCGAAAATAATTAATTAATAGTTCACAATCATGATTGGTAATTTAAGCACGTTTAACAAGGCCGTACCCGATTTTTTCATCTTTACATCTAATGACAAATCTTGAATTTATAATGTTTGCAGGTTTCATAATACCATTTTTAAAATCTTCTTGATAAGGTGTAATCCCGGGTGATACAACCTCAACACACTTATGAATGTTTTCAGAGAGGTCAAATATTATTCCTCCATATTTATCTTCCAAACAGAATGTATAATCATTAATATCTGGATCATCAAAGCCTGTTATGCAATTTCCGTTAACTCGGGTAACGTTTCCTGAAATTTCTTCCCAGGTAAATCGACCGTTTACTGTAAGACTTCTTCTTTTCGAGAGACCGACAAAATCACAATAAGCGACAGAACCATCGCCACCGAAAGCTCGAGTTAATCCAAGAAAGGTCATGCAAACCATAAATAGAATAATAAAAGTTGAAATATTTTTTGACATCATTTTAATGCTTTTTGAAAGATAAACAGGATAAGTAGTAATTATTCCTATTTTAGATTTTAGTTGAAAAGATTAATCGCATCCTTTTTATAATCATTTTTAAAAATCTAATGTGCACTATTGGTTTATATATTAATTTATATCATAGTTCTAATTAAATAGGATTATTGTATGAAATTCTGTAAATTCGTCTATAATACAAATTTAGCAGTCTTGTTTAGTACAGATATTTCAGGTTTGAATTAAATTTATAACGCATTATATTCATTCAAAAATAAGCAAGCAACTATCAGTGAATTGAAATGCGCCTCTATGCCATCTTCTATTAGAGTCGAATCAATTTACATGCACGTCTGAAATTTGTGACAGGTTAGTAAAATTCTTTTTCTCGAATTTTAACCGATTTTAGAATTAATTCCCTTGCATCATTAGGTTTTTTTTGGCCGAATGTAGGGATT
Organism: Cetraspora pellucida; assembly: GCA_910591915.1. Taxonomy (NCBI): domain Eukaryota; kingdom Fungi; phylum Glomeromycota; class Glomeromycetes; order Diversisporales; family Gigasporaceae; genus Cetraspora; species Cetraspora pellucida. The sequence continues at coordinate 3,962 of CAJVQA010009179.1, forward strand.
GTGCTGAGAGTACGTTGTAATCATAAAACGGCGAGTCAGTCGATAATCGGTCGGGTTCCTCGTGTAACCACTTATGAAGGTTAATTCCGGTCGAAAGAGGTGTGTTAGATTTGGCGAGTGGTTAACAAGATTTTGGATGGGGTTTACTTAATCGTAGGGGGGTTCAAAATTGGTTATTCAAGATATGCGAACACACTTTTTGTACATTACTGGTTAGGGACAGATTATATATTATAGCAATGGCAATTACTGTTTAATAAAGATACTCGGTTTACAAGCAATTTTACTATGAGTGTTTAAGCAATGTATTATGTATTATGTATTCGCTAAGGGGAAGTTATTATTCCCGAAGGGCCTTTCGGCCTTTATTTATAATTATCTATTTCTATTTACATTCTGCGATGCATACGACTGATGCTTCTAAAAGCCCATTCTGACCGATCGCTGCGCGACAGATGCGATCGATCTTTTCCTATTTGGGATATGGCCCCCAAGCGGTCAGGGTCCATCCGGGTCCCACAACGTATAATTTATGCAAAATTGATTCTTTTATCACAATGCCGCATTAATTATTAATTAACTATGTCAGATATATAGTATAGGTATATGCGACAATGCCATCAGTAAAATAATGCGGCATACCAATATACAGTAACTTCGATGTCAACTATAAGTGAGAATATTAGTAATGTATTGAATTAAAAATGAAAAGAGTAGATTAAATCTGCGTAGAAATATGATATTGTCGTGCCTAAGGTTATTACCTGCCTAAAGTTGTAAACAACTAAAAAAATCAATTCTGACCAAACTTATTTATACCGCGCATTTTTTTGTGCGATACCTAATATATAATTATGTAATTATAAATATCTAAAACAACTCAATGTCACAAAAAAGAAAATAATCCCGAAAGTGCGAATGAAATTCTAAATATTTGTGGAAGACAACAATATTTAATTCCAATTTTCCAATCCTTAAAATGCAACCCTTAAAATGCAACTCCCTAAATTCTCTAAATGCAATCACTAAATAAGATATATAGGGCATCCAGACAATTTCGAAATCTAGAAACGAAAGGTTGCTGTATAATTTTATGCAACAAACCTTATAATTTTAGTAAAGCACCTACTCAAGAATATGGCCCAATAAATAAATAAAGTTTGGTCAAAGTCCCGAAGCCCTATATCGGTAGAAACTGACACAAATGCAATTCCTAAGTTAAAACTTCAAATTTACCAGGACTTGTTATCGTAATCTCGACAATGTTACCATTATCGCTATCTTAGATAATTTACGTAAGTTAGGCCAGACCAATTAAATTCTACGTTTTACATTACCCCCCTCTCCCCTTCAGAAGGGGTGGAACGCTGAGGAGAGGGGGAGGTAATGTAAAACACAGAATTTAATTGGTCTGGCCTTATTTCAGCAACTGAGATTAAATCGCCATCCACAAAAAATTCAGATCATGTGATTTAATAATCACGATTATACGTATTATTATAAGTTGTACGATGCTTATTAATAAAATTTATCATATAAAATAGTAAAAGCGTAATTAAGACCGACTGTGACGTAGGCACAGGAGGGATATTATCGCGAGGATCACCTGACATGTTGGACCTAATGATGCCGATATGAAGTCATAGGTCAAATAAGTTTGCATGAATTCTGAGGTCATTGATCTTGCGAGTCTAATGATAACTATAAATAAGCCACAAAACCCAAAGAAGGGAAGTTGTGCTTTTCTTTGCTGCTTTTAGTAGTTGCCCGAAACCCTATTTTCTGGCTAATCGAAACGTTCTTTACACCTTTAGTTGAAATACACAAATTTAGAAAGATCTACTTTTATCCTTTTATGGATATGGCTCTTGAAAAAACATGCAAACACGCTTTAGAACAAATAGAACAGACAGATGAAATAGAAACATGATGAAGTGATGTGTGCTGCTCACACATGTTTGTTGAAGCTTTGAAAAACCTCTGTACATGGCTAAATTTGAGTACAGAGGTAATAAAGCTGATCTAATAGAATGTCTTACATTTCTAGTAACCTGTTCCAGAAAGAACAGAACAGTTTGGAGGGGAATATCGAAGGTGAATTATTTGAGAATGCCCAGGTGAAGAAGACATGAATCATGAGGAGATGTTCTACTGTAAAAATCCAGTATTCAGTATGTTACCAAAACACACAAGTGATGCTGAATTACATGAGAAAAGATCGAAAAGGATAAAAAGGGAGTCAGGAGATAGAGTGGAATAAAGGCACTGCTGTAAGAGATTAAGCACTTGCAAGAGGTTGTAAATATCATTTCAGAATGAGTTAAAGTATCAAGTTTGAGGTCAAAGATTCATAAAAACTGATCAGATGTGAAGTTTGAGAGGTTCAGAGATCAGTTTGAATACAATACACTTTGTGTTATCAGAAATACTTAGATTTAATACTTAATACTATAACAGAAAATGAAGCTATTCATCATATTAAAAGTGCAAGAACAAAAATGCTTAACAGAATGGTAGTGCTAAATGTAGCACAAGAGTATGACTAAGAAGTTGAAGTAGAATTGTCACAATTAAAAAATGAAGGATTGTTAGCATATGATAAAACAATTGAATGAGCAAGACAGGCTGCAAATTTGAAGCAGAGAAAAAGGAAATATTTAAACAAAAAGCAGTTTTTTCGAGGATATGGTTTTTATAATAGGTCAGACTTTAAGAACAGACCATACTGGAAACAGGGATCTGCCATTATGGAACAAGAAAAAAACAGATTTTTTAGTATAAAAAGGAAAAGAAACAGTACATTTATATGGTATAACTGCAGAGGATTGGGGCATTACACAAATAATTGCACTTCAAGAACAGACAGACAGCTTTTTAAGAGGAACCTAAATAAATCTCGAGAAATAAGTCATATTACACAACAGAAACTACAGCTAACTACTCTCAGGCTTTCAAACAATCAGTAGTAGGAAGTTTGACAAGACCAGCATCTATAGTGTATTGGAAGAAAAAAATAAAGGTGTCACCCCTAGTAGTAAATTGACTTGAACATAGTGTCACATTATTTTTCAAAGGCTTGCTTTATCTATTACTATTGGACACTTCATATGAATACTGTTTCACACAAGAACAAAAAGCTTGGTTGGTAACAGAGTTAGAAAGACTGTTAGAAAAAGGTGCAATAGTCAAAGTAGGAGAGGGGCTTCAAAGATGAACTGTTTGTTAGAAGTAAGCCTGATATTCTTAAGACTGAAACCAGAAAAAAGAAAATAAAGGCTTATTATAGACCTGCAAAGATTGAACAGGATCTTATCTAAGAAATCAGTCTGTTTTGAAGGTTTAAAAACTTTTATTTGAATAGTAGAGAAGAACTAGTGGGTTATAATAATGGATCTGAAAGATAGTTATTACCACCTTCTAATGGCAGGAAATGCACAAAAACTACTAGGATTTAGATTTCAAGAAGGCTGGTACTACTACTGTGTTTTACTATTTGAGTTGAATCAGATGGTATGGGTTTTTTCAAAGGTGATGCAAGCACTAATTGGACATTGGCATTCTATAGGCATCTACTGTAGAAACCATGTAGATGATATCTGGATTGCCCATCTAGAGGTCGATATCTTGAAGTACCAAAGGGATTATATAATTGCTTCAGATTTAAGACTAGGTGGCTAATTTTAGTAGAAAAAGTGATTGGGAACCCATACAAAGACCCAAATTTTATGGTCTGATACTGGACACAGTAAATGCATTAGTAATAATTTTAGATGAAAAAATAAAAATAGCAAAATAGGCTCTAAAACATCTTGCAACACAACAAGAAGTTACAGCATGGTCTTTGGCATTAGTAATAAGTACATTAATAAGCTTGAGCAGAGCTTTCACACTAGCAAAATTGCAATGTCTAGAGTTTTACATCTTGATCGATACAATGCATCAAAAGCTATAGAAGTGAGATTGGATAATAAGGTTGTGTCAGCAAGAGCAAAGAAGATGCAAATTGGTTGGTTCAAAATTAGGAGAAGAAAAATGGTTGCCCAGCATAGAAACCTTTATGCATACTTTCATTGTTCATAGATGCTTTAACAACTGGCTGGTTGGCAATACTATTTGCACAGAAAGCATTCAGAAACTGAAAAAAAAAGTATCAACATGTGAAGATAGCAAAATTAGAGTCTGAGGCAACATTGTTAGGCCTTCGATCTTTTGCCAAAAATCTAGCACATCACTGGATAACAGTTTTCATAAACAACAAAGTTGTAAGAAAAACAATGGAATCAGGCAAAAAAGTGCCTTAGCAGAAGGAATATATGAAGAAGGTCTGGAACTTCTGCGATAAAACAAACATTTGGATTTATAAATTTCAATAGTTGCCAAGTGTAAAAAACCTAGCAAATGAACTCACAAGACATTACAATGAGTTAAACTGAAGTTTAAGAAAGGATATTTATGAACTATTGGATCATGCATTGCATCTGCATACAATAGACCAGATGGCAAGTGAAGTCACAACCCACCTTTTGAAGTTTAACATGTTAACACTGCCCAATCACAGAAGCCATCGACTGTTTTATACAAGACTGGAAAGGAGAAATAAACTACGTGTGTGCTCCTTTAGGTCAATTGGATTAGGTGTTCTACTATGTGATGAAGAACAAAGCAACCACAATGATAATCATACCAGTTTGGCTTTTAGCTTCCTGATGGCCAATCATGCTACAACATCTGCATCAAGAATGGTTGCTGTCAAACTTAGAAGAGACTTTTCTTTCAAATATAAGTGGATCAGCAGAACTACTGAATAACTGAAATTGGAAATTCATGGCAGTACAAATGCTGTTCTGAGCAACTTGTTGTTACAAGCACAAAGCATCTTGCTGCCAAAATCATCATATGATCATAAGTTAATAGCAGTTTGGAGTAATTTTGTTAACTTTTATAATGCATATAGACTAGTCACCTTACCAGCCTCACAAGACAGTGTGTTAGTATATTTAATTTGGTCAGACATATGAAGAAGAACTCTGAAGCCCACACTTGTCCTAATAGCAATAGTAAATCAACATAGTGCACAAGATTTACCAGACCCAATAAAAAATACAAAATAAAAAGACTAACTAAGTTACTGTTAAATCTAGCAGCAAAGGATAAAGAAGCCACATGGTCACAAGACCTATTAACTGTTGAGGCATTGAAAACTTATATGGATAACTCACCAAAAGATGCAGATTACAAAATATGAACATGTGACTATGCATTAGTAGCAATCGACCTACACATAATATGTAGAACAAGGGAGTTAACAACCCTTTCTCTAAGTGACTTCAAAGAAGAGAATGGTCTTCTATGGATCTGCATAAATAGATCAAAGACTGACTAACAGGGCAGAGGAAAATTTATTCCAATTGAACCAACTAACTCTAAATTTTGCTTTGTTAGACTGTGAAAACAGTATTTACAGGTTAGAGGAAATTCAGATAAAATAGCATTTCTATTAAATAAAAATAGAAAACTAACTGTAAGAGCTGTTAGTTCAATCATCAAATGAGTAGCACATCATGCAGGTTTAAGAAGAAGATATTCAAGCCACAGCTTGCATATAGGTGGCACAATAGCTGTGATGAAGGCAGGCCTTTTGCTACTACAAATAATGGCCATAGGAGGCTGGGTATCAAAAGCAGTGTTGCTATACTTAAGAATGATTGCAACAACACAGATAAACATATCAGTAAAGATGAGATTTTAGAGGGTTGGAAAATTTTTAATTTTTTAAAAGTGATCCTCTTTTTATTTTTATAGTTTTCTACATAATGTATTTTTTTTTTTTTTGCATTATTTGAATCATAAAAATTGATTTATTGATTTATTGCTTTATTGATATATTTTAAATATGTATAAGGTTTAGATTAAAATTTGAGTGAAAATAATAAGACTGACTATGACATAGTTATAGAAAGAATATTATTATGAGAATTACTTAACATGTTGAACCTAATGATGCTAATATAAAGTCATAGATCAAATAAGTTTGCATGAATTCTAAGATCATTAATCTTGCAAGTCTAATAATAAGTATAAATAAGCTACAAAACCCAAAGAAGGGAAGTTATGCTTTTCTTTGCTGCTTTTAGTAGTTGTCAAAACCCTATTTTCTGGCTAATTGAAATGTTCTTCCCTTCCACCTCTCACCAAGAAAAATTTATTTAGATAACTGACCAAACAGATATACCCATCAATGCTATTCAAGGCTGCAAAACAAGACATATGAAATCAAAATTAGAGAATAGTGTGTTTGTTTGCACTATTTAAGAAGTAAGATGAAACAGCTATAAAAACCTTACATTGTACTAAGAAGTAAAAGGAAAACAGCTGTGTAAATTCCACACTGTTCCAGAAAGTATAAGTGAAACAGCTATGAAAACTCTACACTGTTCTTGGTAAGATGAAGCAGCTGTAAAAACCCCACACTGCTCTAAAAAAGATGAGAAGGCAAAGTACACCCACATTGTCTCAGAACTGCAAAAGGAAGTAAGTAAGTTAGATTCAAAATGAAATATAACAAGACAAAAATATGATAAGATGTAAAGAACAATGTATAGGCAAAACAGCAGTGGCACTATTCCTATAGTTTTCTATATGATATATATTTTTTTTTTTTTTGCATTATTTGAATTATGAAAATTAATTTATTGATTTATTGCTTTATTGATATATTGAAATATATGTATGGTTCAGGTTAAAATCTGAGCAAAAATAATATGATTAAATTTTTTAAAATATTTACATGTAAATTATATGATCTGAAATTTTTTTAGGTGGTGATTTTAATCCCGATTGAAATTTGCTTCAAAATTTGCTTAAGAACTTTTTGAATTATTTTAAAAAATGTCACTATTATGCTAACTTCTCTAAAACCAAAAATTGGTTTAATTATTTTTAATGATTGAGTCCTACAAACTTTTTTATATGCTTCTTTTTTGTTTATTTTTTGTAATTTTGGAGGTTTTTTTTTTAAAAAAAAAGTACTTTAAACTGTATAAATAATGCAAAATTAAATTGATTTAAACAGCCAATCATACTAAAGTCTTTCTATAGGTTCCAAAATCCTACATGTAAAGATTAAATAAATTACAATAATTTCCACTTTATATATACTACTGTATATAAAGAAATACATTATATGTTATACTTGTTCTACTTATAATTTTTATATTATAAATGTCAACCCATTTAATATTATTAAATTTTCATCTGAACACTTATTTGACATGTTTAGAACATATTTAGAGCATGTTTAGTGTGTTTAGCTTGTGTGAAAAAATGTATATTCAAATTACAATGCAATCTATATTATATTACATGAATTTTAATTTATGTAATTTATATATCAATCTTACTAACTTAATCGAATCAGCTGAAAAATTATTTGGTGTGGACCCTGGCTATTCGAGTAGAATCTTACTTACAGCTATTATCATAATTCTTAGAACATCTGTTAAAATTGGCTGAATGATTTTTCTGCTACTCAGTTAAATTTATGATTTTAGTATAATAAATTCTATAAATTGATATATATATGTATGCACATACATACCAGGTAGCTAATATAAATATTATACAACTAGATACAAATATCTCTAGTCAAATATAGAAGCATGATGCTTTCAAAGCATCTTCACTAGCAAATAATTGAAAAAATTAGAAAGCTTATTATTTCGAAAAGTGCAAAACACCTAAATGTTAGCATGTATTTTATAAACCGAGTTCTCAAGCATATGGATGTACCATAGTGCATTAACTAAAGACCTGGGTCTAATATAAAAATACCTGAAAAAAAATATAGAATACTCAGGAGTATTTTGACTGTGACTAGGACAAAATTTTGGAATTTTACCAGAATTGCATAATTTTACATCATATATTATACTTGGTATTTTGCAAGTAAGGTCTTTTAGTCAGTGCACTACTACAGTATTGAAAAACTTTTGCAAAACATTTTTGATCAATGTTAATAAAATTATTTTTAAACTAGTCAACAAATTCTTAATCATGTCTAGCTTTTTAATATCGACACCTACTTGCATATTATGTTTATTATAAAAGTTTATTTTGTATTTGGTGTCTTTTTTATATTGCCTATTAAGATTTATTAGTTGATAAAAACAGAATTTTCATAAGTTTTTGCACAAACTAAACATACTAAACATGTGCAAGTATCAACTAATAATTTAATACCATTAAGTGCATCAATATTTATTTATTTTTTTTTTGGTATTAAGGTGAGGCCTTGCTTATATCTTTATTAATAATTTAAAATAGTTACATGTATATATGC